>JADILG010000003.1:91354-163140 GCA_017591655.1 Thielaviopsis populi | reverse complement strand
AATTTCAACCCGCCCCAAAAAAATATCACCCCCTTTTGCTGTGTTTAAAAATCCACCCCAACCCTCGTTCCCCCCCCCCCCCCCCCCCCCTGTTCTCTTGCTGCCCGGGCACTTTCCGGTGGCGATTTGCAGTATCTGCACCGACCTGCAGCACCCATGACTAAGCCTGTGAAATCTGTAGTTGCTCATTAGCTTGATAGGAAAACTACCAACAATCATAGTGAGTGCCTTTCAAGGCACCAACCTCTTTAACCATTATTATACAGAGTGTATTTCTATGTATACCACCTGTTGTTTGGCATTTGTGCTGGTTTTATCGACCATAAGTACTGCGACATCTAGATGCTAAAGGGCATTTTTCTGTTGGAGAACCTGTGAAATGAGCAAGCCCCAAACTTGACGCGGTTCTCCGTCTAACAGTAACAGTAGGAAGATTCAAAGTATGCACATCACTTAGTGGAACCGAGTCTTCTCCTAACCTCCCCCTCTTGAATCGCCCGTCTGCCTTGGCCTCGAGAACTAACAGCCATCGTTCGTGACTGTCAGTAGCTGTGAAAGAAAACTACGCGCGGACAGCATACGTACAGATAGATGTATGGGATGGGCCTACTCTTTTAGTCTAGGACGCTAAATATCCTCCTTCTTCCCCGCTCAAGCTCCCGGCGACTTTGCTGTGGAGTCTATCGACTAGTACATTTCCGTCTACTTGACAAGTACATACATATTATATTAGTACATGCCATCCCTAAAGTCGCGACGACGAACGAGAAAGAATACACACTCTGTTTCATCATCATACGATGTTGGTATTGGCTTGGTGTGTGGTGTCTACGCCTTTTGGACTTGGAGTTCGCAGGCCTCCTTTCTCGGGCCTAGCAAAATGGATTGTACATATTTTGATGTTGGCATACATGGCACCCTCGTGTTGCTGATAACCCCTTTCACCTATTCTTCTCAACACAATACGTCACATACTACTATCGAATCAGTCACAGAGCATATGGGTACCAGCAGAGATTCAAGTACAGTACATACAGTACATACAAGCACTCACATACAAGTACCGTTTCCCGTGCAACATGAGGGAAGAAAGTCTTCACACTCGAACAAGAAAGAACCTAGAAGGCTATGCTGACAATTGGCACACATAGCACGAACCAGGAGGTATTGAGTGTTTTGAAGCCAGATGAATGAACTGAGTGCATTATGTCTTTACTGTTTATGTCTATCTGTCTGCCTACCTTCAAGTACCTGTTGAACCCACTACCCACCACTATGACACAACCACTACATGCTACACAAAGGAAGAAATGATTCTTAGAGAACTCGTAGTTTGTAAAACTGCTCCACTCAGGCTTGGTTGGTCTAGGCCTCACAAATTACATACCAACGTCGACAGATCCATAAGCACTCTATACCTCGAGTTTGATAGACAGACGAATACCACCAACATATCTGACATGGGATAGGGAGTAAGGCCACTCACTACACATTGTCTTGGGATGTGATGTCGCAGGTGGTGAAAACGAAAAGAAGCTGGCAAAAAGAAAACTATAAAAGAAACTATTAAAAAAAAAACGTCTCGATGCTTGGAAATGCTTTCTATCGTCCATGTGTCTACCTGAGGCATCAACCTGACTTTGCTCTCCCTTGTTGTTGTTTTTGTTTTTGTTTCTGACTTCTCTTCTGTTTATTCTACTTTGGAAACGACATGTGCCAATCTGGCACGGCAAGACGACAAAGCAAGTTATATAAATTACTCAATAAAATAGAATAAAACAAACCAAGTTAAAATAAATTAAAAGAAATTAAAAGACGAAAAAGGACAAAAAGAAAAGTACTTGAAAATGTCATGAAAAACGCCCAAGACATGCTATCCTGGAAGGAACCTGTCGGCGATTTCTTTTTTTGTTTTTTCCTCTCTTGGGCAGTACAAGCCATATATACATGTGCATGTCCATCGACAAAGCTTCCTCCTTCCCTTTAGCGCTATGTTGGAGTGTTGGATTGAAACTGCCTCCCTTCTACCCTGCCTAGCTTGCTTTGTACACATACTTCACTTTTGTCATGAACGAGCCACAGAAGCAAGATGGTGGGTGGTGGGAGTGGCTGTAATGATCGCCCATAGCCCACCCCCTAAGCCCTGAGCACCAAACAAGTTAACCATGTAGTGCCCAATGCTGATAATCTAGATGCAACCTGGTGGCAAACAGCTATCAACAAGTACCTCTGGCACAGCGACACCTACATATATAAATATCGACTCCACCTGACCACTTCTACGACATCCACATCCTTCTTCTACCCAACTCTTGCCGTCATCACACCACACCATACTTCCTTACATTGGCAAAAAGGTCTTCATAATATCATAATTCAGCATCTCTTCATCTTTCTCTCCGCCCTCAGTCTTGCCTTTGTCTTCTCTTCTTTGTTTACCTTATACACTCCCATACGAATCACATGGGAACAATATTGATGGCCAACCAATTGCCTGCTGTGTCCAGTCGACTATTTCCTGTTAAACTGCACCAACCCTTTCAGTCGCCCGACTATCGAGCACCTTTGGCTCCAATCCGTTCCACCAACGTCATGTCGTCTCTCTCAGGCTCTCAGAGGCCCACGTCGCCTCCATTCAGTACTGCCGTTCATTCCAGCAGTGCCTTTTGTCCCGAGGCACGTCCTGATGAGGACTGGACTAAAGAGTCCGATCTTGCAACCCGCCGGCGCTTACAGAATCGTATTGCCCAGCGCAACTATCGTATGTTTCCACCTCCTACTCCACCACCTCCTCCTACTCCACCACCTCCCCATATCCCCCTTCCCCTTTGCCAAATATCCGCTTGTCATGAGCACGGCGCTAACCTTTGCTTTTCCCGTCTAGGCAAGCGCAAAAGAGAGGAAAAGTTGGAAACTGATCGGCGGAACAGCGGGGAAGCCTTGGACAATCACTCTTTGGATCAGGCTGAAAACCGGCCTCGACGCCGGTCAAAGCATCATCGAACCCCGTCCCAAAGAGATGAAAATGAGCATTTGGGCCATTCAGAGAGTCTTTTGCCTGGCCTAGCATCCACCTTTACTGCCAATCCAAGAACAACTAGATATCCCTCCCCTTCTGCCCATATGGCAAGCAATATTAACTGGCATACCACAAATTATGATGCCTCCATGCCTGCAGCATCCGCATCGACATTTGTTCCCAACCCGTCATCCTATATGCCGCACCCGAACCTTGGGTTTTCTCAGGCCAGTCACTCGGCATATAACGCTACCCCGGGACTTGCTGCCCAGTCGGCCTTCTTCGGCCACGCTTCGCCAGACACGATGCAGCCAAACTCTCCCCCACCGCCCGGAACTAGTGATCACCTACTGTCACCCACTCTGGCCAACTCCAGCCCATCGCCTACCGACCAATATGCTACGATATCTGGGTCTTCCCAGATTGGATCGCCTCCTGTTTATGAAAGCAATGTAGAGTATAGCTACGACATGAGCTCCTCTGTATCAAACCAGTACAGACCACAGTACCATACTCCAAACTACAACTCTGCTTCTTACGGAATGGCATCTGTGCCGCCAGCCTGTGTCCCGCGAGGACCATCGAACTTCTACACATCTCCAGACTTGATGTAGGGCAAGTGATCGACATCTTCTGACCACTTGGCCTTCCATGAACCTTGGCTTCTGTGTGCCCTTTTGAAGCATGTCACACACACGCACACACGCCCACACACGCTCACACACGCTCACACACGCTCACACACGCACACATATACATACCTGTCGTTGGAGAATTCGGCTACTCCGCACTCGATCTTTGTTCTCTGTTTTGCGCTGTTCTTTTGACTCCCTTCACATATGCGCTCCATATCCGGAAAAAAAAATGAGCTCCGTCCGACCTTTGGCTACGGTCGATCAGCTGTTATAGCCCGTTTGTTTCAGGACATAGGCCTCCCATTCGGTTCTTGGTGTTTTCCTTTTTCTTCATATCATATGATGTCATAGTTCTATGGTTCCAGTCCATATTGAAATGCCGTGTTATTCCGTGAATTGTTATATACTATCTCTCACCAAGACCGACTGGTTATCTGGTCAGGTCATCATCATACCTACATCTCAAAGTAGCTGGTCCATATTTACGGGATGGAAAAATGGTAATAGACGTCATTGCTACACTGTGTACGAGGAACGACTTTTTTCTTTTACATTATTTTCCTTTCCTGACCATCATCCCATGTCCTAGTCTTCCGACAGCTGACACGCATTTCATTGGAGATGCAGTGTCGTTTGTAACACTGGGGAGTCCAGCCTCCCGAGACAACGTCGTGAACAGCAGCATGAATTGGGAGAAATGCAGCCTTATATATAGGTTTACACTTAGTGATTACAGTATATGAATAGATAAGTCTTTCGTGCACTCGCCGTCTGATTTGTGTTACAGTAAAAAAAAGCAAAACCAGCGGTTAACCAAGTTCTTCGGAATTTGCTTGCGGATAGTGTCATATTGCATCAACAAACACATGTGTAGTTAATATTGAATGTTATATCGGTAGGCATTAATTCCACAGGTTGTCAGTACATATGAAAGGAACAAGCCAATCAAAATGCAAAGACCCGACCGAAACCGTAGAGGCACGTGACCAGCTAGCTTCATCGTTTTCTGGTTGCACAGGAGTATGACATCTGGGGGTCCACATTTAAGCCTGCAAAATACCAATTTGTCTTTGATAACTTTGTAGCGCCTCGTAATCCCATCGCGAACATCTTGGTCGCGTACAAACTTAACTTCCATTTTATACCCCCCACATACTTTGTGTCTACCTCATTACATCTTCAAACCAAAATACAGCCCATAATATCAACTACGTGTTCCTATCGCACATTTATTTCATCACCATGTCGAACAGATCCGAACTAGAGCAAGACCGCTTGCTATACCAAGAACAGGTATGCTTTCCCATGCTTTTATATCGCCAGTGTCAATCAATCATCTGCTAACAAAGTTTTCTGTAGCTCACCCTAGTTGAATCTCAGCTCAGAGACGATCCAGAAAATGCCGAACTGAAAGGCTTGCAAGAAGAGTTGACTCAAATGATATCCCTTCTCGATGAATCATTGGCTGAGCTGAAACCCAAGGAATCACAGCCCTTTGCTACCCAGCCTGTATCTGCTTCTGCCTCTGCCTCTGCCTCTACCTCTGCCTCCACAGGCTTCAAGAAAGCTACTTCGATTTCTTCAGCCACTACACCGACTGTGAGCACTGCAGACGACGAAACGATAACCTACAAAGTAAACGACACTGTATTGGCACGTTGGGCTACTGGCGACCGCGCCTTTTACCCTGCACGCATCACCTCCATCACTGGCTCAGCTACAGCTCCGGTATATACAGTAAAGTTCAAGAGCTATGATACGTCGGAGACCCTACGTGCGCGTGATATCAAGCCGTTTAGCAACAAGCGTAAGGCTGACGGCACGCCTGCCCCTGATAGTGCACCAGCATCTGTAGCATCTGGCTCTTCTACGCCTGCTGTCGAATCTCCGTCAACTTTCTCTCCCATACCCAATGCCCCTGGAGGCTCAGCAGTTGCCGGTACTGTAGTTTCAGCGGCAGCAAGTCTATATCCCGATCAGGTCGCCAAGATGCAGGCAGAAAAGAATGCTTTGGATGGCGAGGAGAAACCTCGTAAGGCCAAGAAGATAAAGGCTAACAAAGAACTTGAGGCGGGCAAGTCAAAGTGGCAGGAGTTTCGAACAAAGTCCAAGTTTGCAAAGACGCAAAAGAAAGACAGCATGTTCCGTACTCCCGAAGGCGTCAATGGACGAGGTAGGCCCATTTCACTCCTCCCAAAACCCAAATTCTCGCTTTCGGGAATGTGCGAGTGGTTTACTAACATGACATTCAGTCGGATTCACCGGGTCTGGAAAGGCCATGCGCAAGGACACCGCAAGAACACGACATGTGTACCAGCCCACAGACGATATGGACTAGGTTGACGGTGCCATGCTGGTTCTACTTCTGTCATTCCCATGCTGTGTCTCAAGCCTTATAAAAGCTTTCATTTATACTGGTTTGCTTTTGCTCTGCCTACATTTGGCAATATGCAGTCTTCTTTTTCATGCCCCCAGGAAATTTCGGACGCTAACACAGAGGCTTGACTTGGTGTATTTTGGTCTCCATCAGCAGAGGCTCGACGTGTGCTAGTAGATAGGACAACACAATAGAGTATGCGCACGACCATGATTGCGCAGCTGGCTGTCTGGATTGGTGATTTCTTTCTTATGACAATCTAGGACTGTTTGTCGGTTTAGTTTTAGCTTTCCATGAATGAATTCATAGTTTTTTTCGAGCAAAATAAGATCATTTCTTAATTCTTTAGGCCAATCTTGGCTGCTATTTTCTCGGCAATTGAAAAGAAGGCCTGTGATTTCTTGCTCTCAAGATCCACGGCCACAGTAGGCCGGCCAGTATCAGCATCATGCCCTATAGCCTGATCAAGCGGAATGTCCCCCAAGAAATCAATATCGTGTTCTTTGCAAAGAGCGTTCATTCGTTCATTGGGACCAAATACATTCGAATCGTGATGGCAGTTAGGACATGTGAAAAGAGACATGTTCTGGACCATTCCAAGCACGTCAATGTTGGTCTTTTTGAACATGTTGATGCCCTTGACTGCGTCCTTGACTGCCAGAGTGTGGGGAGTAGATATGATGACAGCGCCTAGAAAGGAGATTATTAGCATGTGTCCTGTACATCATGGGCTGTGGATGGCACACCTTCTAGAATGATTTGCTGGGTGATGGTGAGTTGGGTATCTCCAGTGCCCGGCGGTAAATCCAACACCAGCACATCAAGCTCGCCCCAGTCTACCTCGTGAAGCAGCTGCTGAATTGCCTTGATGACCATTGGACCCCGCCAGACCACGGGCTGCTCTTCACCAACCAAGTAGCCCATTGACATTGTCTTGACACCATAGCCAGTGAGCGGTATGAGTTGGTTATCTGTTGGCAGATGCATTAGACATAGCTTGACTCAGTCTTCAGCAATATGACTTACGCTTGGATAGCCTGGGCTCTCCATTGAGATTAAAGATGGTGGGAATCGAGGGACCGAAGATATCAACGTCGAGAATGCCCGCTTTGAGTCCCATGCGGGCAAACGAGAGAGACAGGTTGGCTAGATATAGTTCAGCGACTCGTCAGCAGGTGAGTCCTACTCTGTGTATCGACATTCACAGCAGGTTCTCAATTTTTAACGCACCAGCGACGGTACTTTTGCCAACACCGCCCTTGGCAGATGACACAGCGATGACCTTGTTGACACCCCGAATGTTTCTTCTCTTTGGCATCCGTGGCCAGTAGGGTGGAGTTCCCGTTCGTGGGAGGCCCTAATAACAGAAAGACAAGATAAGATGATTCAGTTGTTAGTAGATGCGGACATACTCGAGTTGCTGATTTGGCCATACCAGTGGGTTTTCATGGGCTCGCAGCACGGACTGCTGAAAAAGGCGAGAGATAGTTCTCTGCATTTTAGACCATTCGCAACTACAGGAGACGAGAGTGTCCACGTGGTGGTGATCTGTAGGTTTCTGCAGAAATAAGATGCGCCCAAAGTATCACCATGTTGCTTAGTCATCAAATAATTTGTGCCTGAGCTTGGAGTTTCGTTTGAACAACAAACACAACAACACGTAATAGTTCACGGAGTGATGATAGCAGATAACCCAACGAATTTTAATGCACATTTAATACAGCACAATACCAAGATCCGACCAACTACACAAATGACCAAACTAAAGTATCAAACGATGAGGAAAGAAAAAAGGAA
Source organism: Thielaviopsis populi (assembly GCA_017591655.1). Taxonomy (NCBI): domain Eukaryota; kingdom Fungi; phylum Ascomycota; class Sordariomycetes; order Microascales; family Ceratocystidaceae; genus Thielaviopsis; species Thielaviopsis populi. The sequence continues at coordinate 155,312 of JADILG010000003.1, read as the reverse complement.
CTGTGCGAAAAGCGAAAATGAAAGACAAAAACACCGCGGAGATAGTGAGAGCCATTCTATACACCAACAAAAGAAACACCACTTGTTCCAATCAAGACAGAACATGACATAATAAGAACACAGTGCCATTGTACACCGGCCATCATCTACCGTGTCATAATGCCCTTGTAGTAAGCGAGACTGAGATCGACGGAGTACTTCAGATGGCCATCTTCCGTGAGAGGCAAGGAGAGGACTCGGGGAATTAAGGACTCCTATTGCAATTGTGATGGTTAGTATTATAGACGTGGATAGATAGATACACACGCCATGGCTGTTTTGGCTTACCTGAGAAGCGTCAGTGACGATACGTGCAACAATGCTGCTCATCTCCGACACAGCCGCCATGACCAGAGCGTCTTGGTTGGCAGAAGCCTCCTGCATTTCAGGCAGAGTTGACAGCATCTTTGTGAGCAAAGAAACCGGCACGGTTTCCTTCTTGGTCTTGATAGTAATGACGGACAAGAAATCCTTGTACACATCACCACCCAGAGACCAGTTGGCAATGGCATCATGGCGGTCCTCAAACTCGGTCAAAATTGACGACAGCAGCTTGTAGTCGCGTTCAATGACGGCCAGGGGCGCCACTTCCTCGATAAAGCGTTGGTGAGCTTCAACAAAGGCGTCTGCCCGCAAAAGACAGCGAACCTCGGCCGGTGCATCATGATTGACGCTCCGCATGTACAATGCCTGTGATTCCCAGATCCAAGCAGCGGGTATTTTGAAAACTTGAGTAAGCGTAACGAACGTGTCATCACTTTCAACGCCGATACATCCTGCGTTTTGAGCAAGCAAATCACGAATGGCTTTGGCACGGGAGTCAGCATTGTGTAGATGCAGAAGAACGAACACAGCCTGGAGCCAGCTTCCTTCGTTGATCAACTGCGAAGCGAATGAAAGAGTAGCCGCATCGCTTTTGATCTCACTATCAGGTCCAAAGGACAAGTTGGTGACAGAAGTTAAAGCTTGGCCCAGCTGCCAAGAAAGCCGCCAATCAAGGGGAGACATTTGAGAGTTCTCAGGGCGAATAACGGATTCGAGACTATTGCCAACACCGGCATAGAGCGTCAAAAGACCCCAAAGGAGGTCTTGACGCTGAGCCCGGGCCAGATCATCCCACAGTGGAGCGATAGCCTGCTTGATGAACCATGGCATAGGCAAAGGTTCAAGATTCTGAGTAATGTCGTCGTGAAACTTGCGAATGGAGACCATCAAATCGTCGTTGGGCGAGGTTGCATACCAGAGACGAAGACCAAAAGCTTGCATCCAGTCCAGGGAGAACTTGGTAGAAATGATAAACGACTCGACGCGATCTGGAGGAGAAACTCCCTTGACACCTTCACACACACAGACATTGCCAGCAATCATTTCATATACCGCGCGGATCGGCTCGGAAAGCTCCGACAGCATCTTGGCATCTCTCCATCCATTCAGTTGATCGCGCATGTCATTCTTGAGAGCCTCGTCAGTTCCAATCAAAGAAACCAGAGTTGCAAGGTGGAAGTTCTTGCCATCCAACAAGTGTTTGCAGGCTTCTTGGACACGGTGTCCAGCGAGTGCCGCGACAGCCTTCATCTCGGGGGACTTTGAGAAGGTAGCTTCGGTAGCGCAGGATGACGCTACAAGATCGGTCCAGAAAGTGGACAGTTTATCTTTTCGCACACGAGAAGTCTCGTTTTCAATGGGATCAAACAGTATGCTGGCAAGATCCCAGACCAACTTCTCCTGGGCTGCACCAACATCTGAGGTGTTCCTGTCCTGGAACATTGCCTTGAAGGATTTGATGTCCAGGGAAGCCTTGGGGACGCCATTCAAAACGGTGACTTTGGTGTTTCGCATGTGGTTTTCGAGAAGATGTGCGGCTCGGTCGGTGGAGAGCCGGCCCAGGCGAACTCCGGAGAGCTCCTCCGAAAGGCGGCTCTTTTGAATCGAAAGAATGCTGCTAGTATCCGTCGTGGTTAACGGGGGGTTATTTTGAGCGGGCCGGGAAGCCATGATCATAGTTCCATCGGGACCCCATCGCACTCGAGTTGTATTGGGCATATCGGTAGGAGCATGAGCAGACTTTGGCTGACGATCATAGGGCCACTAAATTTGAGAGATTGATTATAATCAGCAAAGGGTTTTCCAAGGCACATGAGAACGAGATTTTGGGTAAGGAGAGGAAAGTAAAAGTGAGTATCAGGGCAACATATATTATATGGCTTTTATCAGAACCAAGTGTTGTTGTTCTTCTTCCACACGGGTCATCCTAGACATCAACAGCACTACGCACCTGAACAAAGCCTCGATGCTGGGGCTTGGGCTTGGGCTTCGATTTCTCAAACAGGGAGTTCATCAAATCGATCGTCGTGGCAAAACCACGACCTTCGCCAACAACTCCCAGAGGCTCGTGTTCCTCCTCCTCGGGATTCACAACACCAGGCTGCACCGCCAGGCCCGTGGGTATGGGTTCGATATTGCCATCCATGAACTGCACACGGTCACGTTTAACAGGACTGACGGTTTTCTGGAGCATGTCCATCCAATCGTCACCATCTGCCACCTCAACCCGAACAGGACCGACAGACATCTTGAGAGCACGCATACGCGCCCGCAAAACACCACCACCAGGCGCCTCCTCGTCATGGCTCATGTCGTCGTCCTCGCTCTCATCATCCAAATCTTCTTCCATGGCCTCCGAAGAGACCGACGAGTGGTCGTCATAGGGCTCCGCAGCATGATGCTTTCCGCCAGTGAGACTCGTCATGTCCTCACTATCAGAAGCGGCATATTCATCGCCGAGATCACTATCCTCGACAGATAGCATGATCTGGTTTGACGCTGAACCTACGGAGCTAACCCCTAAAAAAGACTGCAAGCCAGCAGAGTTGGAGTGTGGGCCGTTTGTGCTGCCAGCGGCAGCAGCAGAGTCAAATGCACCCGGAAGCGCCAGACGTTTGTTGCGGAAATCAAACGTGTCATCGGGATCAGAACCAAAGGAATCGCTGGACGGACTAAACATGGCGCATTCGTCATCCAGGTTAGCCCCTGTCTGAACAGCAGCCAACGGAATTTCGGAAGCCTCGGGAATTTCTGTGACATCTGCATCCGAGTCATCATCGTCCAAACCATAGGTCGTGAAATGTTCAACCGAGAAAACCCACACGCCAGAATCCGGATCGTATTCCTCAAACTCGGTATCAACAATGCGGCGAAGACGATCCACATGCTTAGCAATACGCTTTTGATCACGCAAGTCTCTCTGGCCGCGAGGCCAAGACTGTTCAAGGGTAATGCGAGCGGGAACATTCAGGCCACGTCCGACAGGTGGCTTCTTCTCGTCGACAGGGTACACAGTCGCAGAGCGGGCTTCAAGAATGACAATGTTGTCTATGATTTCCTCAATGTCTATGTTGCTGAGATCGACGGGCACCTTGAACTGGACATGGCCAACATTGTCACGGCCAACGGTAAAATCAGCAACACTCTGGCGTTGAAGGCGGTTCATATTGGAAAGTTCCTTCATGGAAGGCGACATCCAGTATTGACCCGGCAGACGATCCTTACCCGTACCGGGAGTCGAGGCGGGTGAGTCGATTTCCTCTTCGTGGACAATGGCGAGCTCATTACCCTTGGCAGCGTCGTGAAGCGAAGGCATGCTGACACTAGCCTTGATGCCCAACTCACTTCCGGCCAGAGCAGACACGCGCGACTTGGGAGCTGAAGATGAAGATTCTTCTTTTTCACTACCGCCATTCGTCTCAAAGGACACACGTTTGCTGAGCTTTCGTGTGCTGTTGGTCACGGGGGCCGCATTGGATGCAGACTCAATTAAAGGCTTATCCTTAGAAGGAGTTGAAAATAGGTCACTGCGGACATCACGGTTGATGATCAGCTTTTTGTTCCCAGCATTGAGACTTCCACTGCTACCATAGTAGCGGGACGTGGTGCTCGAAGAAAAGGCGCCTGGGGTAAGGATGCTGTTGTTGGCGAGACCATTGCCTGAGCCACTAGAAGCTTCTTCGCTTCCATAGGTTCGGCGAAGGCTGTTTGTCGAAACACTTCTGCTTAAACCGCGTGATAAGCTTGTCGCTAGTAGGCTACGGCCTAAACCGCTGGGTGTGCCTGAAACGCTGGCAGGGCTACTCGGAGTTCCGTAGGTGCTATACGAGAAACCGAAACCACGCTTCTGAGGAGTAGCGTAACGGGAGCTTGAGGCCGGGTTAAGCTTGTACATGGGGAGCACATTGCTCTTCTTGGATTTGCCCTTATTTGACAACGGAGTTGCCAAAGGGCCGGGGTTAGACACCTCTCCGCTGGAAAGGCCGGCGAACAAAGAAGCGTTGCCATAGGCTGAGACATCGTTAATGCTGGCGTTGAGGCCTTGGGCACCTGCGCCCGCATTAGGATTACCAGTCATGTTGCTTTGTCCAAGGAGAGAGGAACCAGCTTGTGCGCCTCCGAATAGTGAGCCACCAACTTGGCTGTTCTGGGCTCCAAAACTGCCACTTCCAGTCGCCTGTGTTTGGCCAAATAGAGAAGGCTTTTGCTGATTCTGGGGGGCTCCGCCGAACAGACCTCCAGATGTAGCCTGCGTAGCATTGTTTGTGACACCGGTGTTGCCGAAAGCTCCGCCACCAACGGCTGGGGTGGCGGACGTATTGTTACCGAAAAGACCGCCAGATGCAGCAGGCTTGGCCGCACCGAAAAGACCACCACTAGTCGTTCCAGTGTTGGTATTGTTCATCGCACCAAAGGAACCAGGGGTAGTATTGCTAGCACTGTTGTTACCGAATAAACCTCCGCCGGTTGCAGGAGTTGTCGATTGAGCGGCACCGAAAAGACCACCAGGCTTCGCAGCATTGTTGTTGCCAAAAAGGCCACCACTGGTATTGGTGGTATTGTTTGCGGCACCGAAAGCACTCGTGGGCGCGGCAGCAGAGGCGTTGTTGCTTCCAAAAAGGCCACTACCAGTGTTGGTGGCAGGAGTAGTGGCATTGCCAAACAAACCACCACCGCCAGTGTTGGTACTAGTTTGACCAAAGCCCCCAGTGGTACCAGTATTGGTTTGTCCAAAGGCGCTTGGAGCCGTACCGGCGGTATTATTGGAGCCAAAGGCGCTACCAAATGCATTAGTCGCAGGTTTGGTAGCATTGTTACCGAACAAGCCACCACCGGTAGTAGCAGTGTTGTTGGCCTGACCAAACGCGCCCGTGGTATTAGATCCAAAGGCGCTGCCAGTGGTAGTGGAACTAGCAGCGTTGTTGTTTCCGAAAAGACCTCCGCCGGTGGTGTTATTGGTGGTCGAAGCGCCGCCAAACAGCCCACCTCCGGTAGCCGCAGACTTTGCGCCAAACATGCCACCGCTGGTGCTGCCAAAAGCAGAAGATGTACTGTTGTTGTTTGCGCCAAATCCAGTGGTGTTGGCAGCTGATGCGTTGTTGTTGGCGCCAAAAAGACCTCCACCTCCACCTGAAATGCTGGATCCAAAGGCGGATGTCTGTGTCTGGTTCGCGGTATTGTTGTTTGCGCCAAAGCCAGACGAAGTGCCACTGCCAAAAGCATTCACGCCAAAAGCACCACCACCAGAAGCATTTCCAAAGCGACGGCCTTGGGCATAGTCCACAAGACGCAGCTCATCCGCAGACCATTTCTTGTAGGCATCCTGGAACAGAATGTTCTGGAAGGAGTTGACAGTCGTCGAAGTACCCTCTTTTTCTTGATACGGCTGGAAAGGTATTGTGTTGGTTCCTGGTGGGTCGCCGGCATTGCCAATACCAGGATTGTTCACAGCGCCAAACCCGCCCGGTGTAGCAGTGCTGTTGTTGCTGCCAAATAGACCACCGCCGGTGGAACTTGAACCAAAGCCAGTACTAGTGGTAGCAGGCTTGCTAGCACCAAACAAGCTGTTGCCCGGGGTTGAGCCAAAAGCAGAAGTCGCAGTGTTGGTTGAATTATTGCTGCCAAAGGCGCCGAATGTGCTGCCAGTAGTGGTGTTGGTGTTTGAGGAGCCGAAAAGGCCGCCACTAGACGGTGTTCCAAAGGTAGACTTGTTGGCACCGAAAGCACTAGTCGTGTTCGTAGATCCAAACCCACCTACTCAATAAAAAGTCAGTCTCAATGATCAATGCACATCAGGAGCCTTGTCTCGATCGTTCAACACCATTCATCATGCGTGTCCCAAACCAACAGTCGAACTGGTATTGGTACATGAGAGACTGAGCTGCTCTTCCAAAAACCACCAAACCGCCACAGGTTCATATGAAAGACGTGTGAACTTTTTCTCCCCAAAAGCACATGCACCAGCGCAGACCATAACCTACCAGGAGTTGAGTTGGTGTTGTTCGTATTGGCTCCAAAACCAAAGCCACCAGAGCTCTGGTTAGTATTGTTGCTTGTCTGGCCGAAGCCGCCAAAGCCACCGAATGACATCGCGGCCGTGGATAGCTGTCAAGCCGGTGATGAAACTAAACACGAGGCCTATTGGCAGGGCCGTTGAATGAAGAGTCAAAAGCGTATATGGTGGATTACTGGGACACGCACGATGCGATTTTGTCCTCGAAGATGTTGGGTCGGTAATGCGATAGCAGTAGTTATCGCGGAAGTCGTTCAAATTGCACAAAGGAAATGAAGAAATGCCTTGTCGCGCGCTAGAAACCCATTTCAGGATTAGAATTTATCGCGTTGGACACGGGTTGCCGTGCGAACAGGAATAAAAGAAGTTGGAAAGGTGTTGTTTGTATCAGATGCTGCTAAATAACAGCCTGTTCAAGACGAAAGAAAATGAAAGTGACGAACCTAATAGGGTGGGAATGATAAACAAGTGAGCCCTTCGGTGGCGGACTAATGAAGGGAAGAAAAAAAAAGCACGAGCACGAGCACGGGAACGAACGCGACACGAGGCTGAGAATTAGAAAGAAATCGTGGTATGGAGCAAGGTGCAAGGGAACGGGAAAATAAGAAAATGGCAACAAAACACACACAGCGCGTAGAAGCGGTTGCCGTGCGAAAACAGAGCCGAAAGGAGCAGGAATTCCTGCGCAAAAAAAAAGACAATGATATATGGAATGATTTTTTTTCGAGACCACAGGACGAGACGAAGATGGACCGTCTGTTTTTTTGTTGTGTCTTGTGGTTGAAATTTGCCCATCAAAGCTCATAGAAAAAAAATCAGAAAGGATTTTCAGGCGAGGCTACAGCTCGCATAAGCTCGACAGTTTCGAGCTTATACCTCTGAAAATGAGTTCGCGTCTATGATTGGTTGAAACTTAGAAACTTGGGAGACATCGCCCTAAGGTATTGACATAGCAACCCTAACAACTAAGATCGTTGCTCTTCAACTTTGACAATGAAATTGAGCTATGGTCTGTTCTAGCATTATCAGAGACACAGTCCTGACTGATATTGAGCAAAAAAAAAAAATATCGGTTCAGTCAAGCTACACTTGATGTCTTGCACTTCAAGCTGTCCGTTATTCTAAAAAGATTTATAGAGTGTTTGTCTCCGATACGGGGAATCGAACCCCGGCCTTCTCGGTGAGAGCGAGATATCCTAGCCCCTAGACCATATCGGATCAGTAACTTGTTATGTCTTTAAGTACCACTTTTCATATTAGTATGATAGAAGAAAAAGCACGATGAAACTTGGGATGGATATCCCCAAGTCAGTGATAGAACTTGGTTATCTTTGATCCTCATCTATCTGTCTACTACTAACAAAATAGTATACAGTAGCTTGAAACTACAAGCAATTGATGCTTGTTTCTTTCGATCTTGATGTAATAAACCCATTTCTCACCATCACTTTAGCTTGCCGCCTCTAGGGTTCGGGTTAATGAGAGTATCCTCTTCAACATCTCCTCCCCCTGCTGATGAACTTTGAAAGCTTCAAAGTCTTTTTCACCATCTAGACTTCTCGATTTCCCAACCCCAAGACTCATCTCACTGTGTCTTTGTCACAAACCATTCTTCTCTTACTTTCTTAGTCTCTTAAACAATCTGCCTCTCATTTTGCCCGCTCATAACTATCCTCTCCCAACTGTCAGGATATTGACGCTACCGTGCGATATCTTTGTCTCCCCGCGAACCCATTCACTTTGACGCATTGTTCTAAGACGTGACGTGACAATACAGTCATTAGACGTCTTGATTTTGCTACTCATCGGATTTTTATTTGTTCGAGTCTGAATGACATTGAATGGCCTCGAGGCTTAGATTCTAAACATATTTCTACAAATCAAACGTACCTACTATACTTTGTCTCCTCTCTCTCCAACCCCCCGCAATACCTTCACTACCAAACCCGGTACACCTCGACACAGGCCCGCCTCTATTAGCCACATAAAAAGAATGGCTCCTATATTGACGAATAGACAGGCTGAAGAGCTGTATGTTGATTTTTGAACCAACCCTTCGTATGATTGGCACAGCGGCTAACCAAGGCTCTCTCTCTTTCCGCAGACACAAATCTATCATTGCCTACGTGGCCGCCAACAACTTACCAAATGCTGCGACAGCCTTGCGCGAAGATTTGAACTTGAGTGAAGATGTGTTCGACTCAGACACAGCCAAAAAATACGAGACGCTGCTCGAAAAGAAATGGACCAGTGTGGTGCGACTACAGAAAAAGGTAATGCGCGCAGCAACCTCTTTGGATATGACCTAGAAGGGACGATGGCCAAGGCTTGTTTTCTACACTGCTAACAATATTGCTCTTATTCTTTATATCATAGATCATGGAACTCGAAACCCGATGCGCCTCATTGCAGTCCGAACTCGACAGTGTTTCGCCTGCCTTCATGCCTAAACGCAGCCAAGATCCATCATCTTGGCTGCCCCGATCACCGTCCCGCCACTCCCTCGAATCCCATCGCGATACTGTCAACTCCGTGGCATTCCATCCCGTTTTTTCATCTTTGGCTTCTGCCTCGGAAGACTGCACCATAAAAATCTGGGACTGGGAATTTGGCGAATTGGAACGTACCATAAAGGCCCATACGCAAGCTGTGCGAGACGTTGACTTTGGAGGTCCCCGTGGAAATGTGCTTCTAGCATCCTGCAGCACTGATCTTACGATTAAACTGTGGGATCCCTCGGACGACTACAAAAACACCCGCACACTCAAGGGCCACGATCACAGCATCAGCACTGTGCGTTTCATTCCCGGCGGCAATCTCCTTGTTAGTGCTAGCGGTGACCAGACCCTGCGCATATGGGATACCTCCACTGGATACTGCCTCAAGACACTACAGGGTCATGCTGGTTGGGTGCGGGATGTTTATCCAGCTATTGATGGCCGTTTTCTGTTATCCACTGGTAACGACCGCACAGTGCGACTGTGGGATGTATCAACATCCACCCCCAAAAACACTCTTACTTTGACAGGTCATGAAAACGTAATTTCATGCTGCGCCTTGGCACCGCCGTCGTCATATCAGTACCTGGCCACCTGGGCTGGTCTAAAATCACCACCACCGGCCACCAGCACGGCAGAATTCATGGCTTCGGGCTCGCGCGATAAGACAATCAAGCTGTGGGACTCGCGTGGTACATGCCTTGGAACGCTAGTTGGTCATGACAATTGGATTAGCGCCATTGTTTTCCACCCCGGCGGCAAATATCTGCTATCAGTGTCCGACGACAAGACTTTGCGCTGCTGGGATCTCAGCCAGGAGGGCAAGTGTGTTAAGGTGCTCAGTGATACTCATCAGCAGTTTATCACTTCACTGCGCTGGGCTTCAGCGCCGGCACCGTCCGATGCAGCAAATGGTACAGGCGAGAGCGGATCTAAGACAGATGCAACGAATGGCTCAAGCTCGCAAATTCGGTGTGTCATTGCAACGGCTAGTATGGATACCACGGTGAGGATATTTGCAAATTAATGACCACGCAGCTCGAGGAAGAATGACAGGTGCAGCAGGTATGAAGTCAGTTTAAACGACAGTGGTATATGCTTTTCGATACCCTGTGTTACTTGAGTTTTATGTATAAAGCATGTATTAACAGGGCCTAGAGCCCACTCACCACAGCCGCTGATCAATAATATCTCACTGCCTTGACCATAATGGTATTGTATTGTGACTAGCAACTAAATATTGGAATTCCCGAGCATGTAAATCTCAGGTCTGACTTGCACTCAAGTATGAGATGCTGTTGTCGGGCCGGAAATATGGGGCCAATCGGCGTGGTATGGCAGATATGTGTAATCAAAGATGTAATGGGATTCATAGCATAATGGGATGAATGACGAGACAAACATACCGTGGTGGATTTTAATCTGATTGCTGCCTTTATGCTTGTCCAAATCTTGTTTGCAAATTCTTGCGATGGAAATCCAGGTGGCCGGCCTCACAGTCATACCTGAGGCGTTGAGGGACGGGTGGGCATTAAAAGCCGTAAGTCCTCTCGCTGGGAGATGTATGATATCCTCTTGCATATTTGTAGTATCAGACAAGCTGAACCTCGACAATCTTCTTTAGCTATCTCAAATTGAAACTACCACACACTTACCACTGGCTTTCAAAGTACCCTCAAACGACGCTGACTTTGTTATCAATCCCTCCTATACTCTGGTTAAGATCCTCGTCTTCTTTTCGTAATGCCGGGTCCTATCTTTAGCCGCGCCCGCTCCCCTCAGCTCTCATATACCAAAGATTCCACCAGTGTCTTTCTCCTCTGGGCTGCTGAGCGTGATCCAGCCCTCGCCCTACTTCTGGCCGCCCAGACCCCAGAAACATTGCAACACTATACACTGGTATTGAGCCGCGTTTTGGAGGGCTACCAGCTCAAGTTCTCCTCAGCCACTTCTCTTTCCTCGCCCAACTCAGAGGCCCGTCTCGTGCATATATTGGACCGCTTGAAACTACGCCTGAAGCTCACCCTCGGTCGCAACAGAAAGACCGCCAGCGGTAAAACCAGAAGACGAAGCATTGTCCCGCACGCTGGTAAATGCACTCGTGGCTACGAGGAGAGCGTGGCCGAAGTTGTGCTGAGACTGCGCCAGTAAATATGCAGCCACTGCCTCCACCGGCACCGAGCCGTATCCCAGGCCAAAGTCATGGCCACAGTCGTGACTGTAGTCGCAATCAGAACCATAGTTGCACAGCTTCGAGCAAGCGACTAGCAGCAGCACCACTAAGAACCATTGGTCCTCCCGACCCAATCCTGACAACTAGCCTACCGCAAAGGCCACGCAGAAAACGAACACACACAGGATCAAGTGTCAATGACGCCAGCTTCAAAGACAATACCACAGCATTGATGGGGCCGGAGAAGGAAAGGGAAGAAGAGCAGGTCAATCTAGCATCTGAAGATAGCCTGTTGAAGGATGGCTTACCGGACGGGTTCTCGATGGACCATGATCGGCAAGTAACATATTGGAGCTCAGATGATGAGTATGGAGACGTGACTATCGGGGAGGACAATAAGGAAGGAGATGTGGCTGTTGATGTGACCGTGGTGGATACAAGACAAGAGAAAGTTCCTGACCAGCAAAACCAGGATGGGGATGCAGCTGAAATTCTGCCGTTCGATGGCTTCACCCAGCTTTCGCATTTTGAAGAGGACGTGTTCAAAGCCTCGGGAAGTCATGAGTTGGTCATCAACGAGCAGCTTCTGTCACGTGATGATCTAGACCATCGAGATAAGTACAACCAGTCCTCTACAACACCAACGCCGTCTAGCGATAACACATGCCCCAACTCGCCAACACGCCCCTCGCACTTGGAAGAGCACTCGCCCAGCACGCGCGAATCCTCAGCATGCATTTCCACGCCGAAGCCGTTGAATTATTCGGATGAGGAAGCAGAAGAGAGGAGAATCTTAGAGGCATGCATTGAGGGCGACACGTATTGGGCCATGGGAAGCCAGGGCGAGGAGATACTACGGCAGGAGGGCGTTGAGTTTGACTCGCAGAGGCTGCGTCTTGGTATTAGCGTGGATGAGTTTTCGTCGTCGATTGATTGGGGAGGGCCTGGAGATGGATTAGGCGGAAGCTTTCGTGGAGTGCAAGATGATGGTGTAAGGCCGAACGCGACACCTGGACAAGGAGGAGACCATGGGCATTCCGATCGACCCCCGAAAGCGACAGGCGGCTCCTTTATCTATCCAGGACAAGGAACCAACGAGAAGGGGGTCGCGGAAGCACTCCAAAAGCAGCCCCTAGCCATCTCAAAGGAAAAGACAAGCAGGAAGCGGGAGCTGAAGGAAATGGAAATGAGGAGGATGGAGATGAGACTGGCCTACATGCATGGGCTTTCTGGTGATGGTTCGTTTGGGTTCTCGGCGCGGGAATGGGAGCGGCGACGACAATAGAAGGTCATATTGATGTGTTTTTGAGACTGAGTTTTGGGTGTTGTTCTCTCGATATCTGTCATAGTTTTGAGTGTGAATTAAAGGTGGTCATCCTATTGCATATTGGCCGGTAGTTTGCACAACGGGTCGTAGATTTGGGTCTTCAAGTCAGTGATTTTGGTTGTGGTTTTCCAAAAAACGCTAATATACAGACCATTGTCGGGTTCCATAGCTATGGCCGCTTCTAGAGCTATGTCTCTTCTTCCGCTTCTACTTTCTTCATTTCCGCCTCACGCGCTGCCTTCTTCTCCAGCAGCTTACTCAACTTCTTTGCCCCGTTGAACACGCCGTTTGTACCCACGCCGCAGGCCGCACATGTCGGGTCCTTGCGATAGCGCTTGAGCGCACAACCCTCGCAAAAATAATGACCACACCGTGTGACAACAGGTGTTTTATAATCGTCCTTACAGACGATACATTTGAACGGAATCTTCTCCAACAACGCGGCCTCCGCCGCATCAATATCGGTACTACCGCCGCCGCCTCCAGATTCGGCTGTCCGCTCGGCGACGTTTGATACCACTGTTCCGGCCATGTTCTTTTTGCCCTTGCTGACATTCTCCCAGGCCCGGTCTAGCTGCCAACCCTGCATGACTTGTTCTCGTGAGTGCAGGAACTTGCAGTTGTCGCCAAAACCACAAAAGCCAGTCTGCTTGTAGTCCTTGCACACATCAGGTGCATAGTCGGTGACAGTTATAGTACGGATATTTGCGGCTGCCTTCATCGGTCCGTAGCTGCGGTTGGGTGCATTTGGGTTCTTTTCGATGAACTTGGTTTGGTTGGCAAGGCCTTTGTACGTGCCATCCGGTGCTGATGCAGCGCTTGCGGAAGCCTGTGCCGTAGACTGGCTGGATCTAGCATGTTTCTTGACGACCGCTGTGGCTTCTCCTGGCTCATCGAACCAGTCTCTTTGTTTTGTGGCGTCGTTTACATCGGTGATTGCTACACTGCGATCCGCCGCAAAAACGGTCACGTTAAGATCGGCTGTCGCTGATGATGAAGCTCCTATTGAATTCAAGCTATCCGTGGCCGAGGAAGCTGTCACTACTGCAGTCACGGATTTCTTGCGCCGCTTGACGCGCTGGCCTGTGCTTTCGTCATCGGTCGATTCAAAGCCCGAGTCGGAGTCGGAATCAGATGCGGGCGGTGGTGTTGCCTGTCGCTTGCGTAGATTTTTGCCTTTTGGGCCACGCTTTTTGAAAATTGCGATGGGAGGGTTGGGTTCTGTATTTTCTGGTGCGTCCATTGTTGTGTGTCTCGATGTATGATGCTATGTGGAAGAGAGATCACATAAAAGCACTGCGGCGCAAGGCTGTTGTTTAAGTCCTTATCTTATCTTGACCATGGATTATTAATCAGCCTTGAGGTAAGCTGGCTTGTATATTACCAACCCTAGTTGGCTATGTTTACCTGACTACATCATGACTAGACACATCTCAAGCTTTCTATATTTCTCTTGTGATGCGTAAACATATAACTCATTACTCCTATGCCTTCCGCATAAAGAGGTCAGGATGATTTTGAAGCAAAAGTCCGCTGTTTTGGGCTACGTATACCCCTGTGTAACTCAAAATCCGGAAGGATTCAGTTCTAAGTTCTTGATGGCCTTCTTTGTGGAACTTGGGTTTTTTCTTGTAAATTTACTCTTTTCTTTCCAGTTCAGAGTCCCTTACATAGGGAACCTCTTCGTATTTCTCAACCCGGATATCTCTCCAGCCCCGATCACTCACCATCTTTATTTCGCCAAAATAGTTGACAGCACCCCTCTGTACAAAGCCCAACTGGGCAAAAAGTCTGCGGCTGCGCTCATTGGTCTCCTTGATTCGTGCCTCCAGTGCCATGATTTTGCCCTCGCCACCTCCAGATGCCTCTGCTACAATACGCGCCTCGTTTTTGGAGATATACTGTAGCATTGCCTGTACGGCATTGGTGCCATGCCCCTTGCCTTGTAGGGCAGTTTTGGCCACCATGACATCAATTTCGCCAGTATACAGTCTCTCCTCATCAGGTGTGCTGTGTGAGTGACATCCACTGCCACCACCAGTGCAGCAGGAGCCAGATCCAGGTACCGTAGCACCTTCATCATCTGAGTCTGACAGAACAACTTCGGTGAGGAAGAGATTGATGTCACCGAGCATGTTAGACTCGGTGTCGGCGGTGCCAGAGATAACTGCTGATGAGGCAGTGATCTTTAAAGCGGAGGAGGATATAGGCTGGCACAAAATAAAAGTCAATTTGTCGGAACTGGTGCGCCACGACTTTTGATTCTCTATTTCCTCATCCAAAGACAGGGGCTCCGATGCTGTGGCTTCTTGGATTTCCTACACAGAAAGAATCAGCAGCGTGATCAAGGGCGGTTTGATATTGAGACAAAGTATGAAATTGAAGTGGACTTACGGGATCCTTCATCCACTGGTGATACAGCGGAACATGGCGAGCCTCGTAAGGAACCAGCAAGGCCTTGGGTGTGGAAACAGCTGTGTGTATCACGGGTTAGCAAGTGGTGGCTGCTTCTTTGACGAGGGTGGACAAGTGGCTAACCAATATGTTCGTTCACTTTCATTGTGTCTCGGACATTCGAATTTAATGGAATTGAAGAGTTTCATCCGAGTTTAGGGCTGACAACGGATGACTATTGCGAACATTGTACCAGACGGGAGAGTAACACAAAAGACTTTTGCGGGGCAAATATAAGGGTTGATAGATTTTAACAACTAGACCCTAAGAGACCCATTGGCTACCAAAGTAACCCTACTTGAATAGCACGATACGGTCGAGCTACAGGGCCGCCTATGATCACATGATTTGCACCTTCGTTTTTATGCGTCGATGGCAACAACCAACCAGCCAACCAGTGCACGACTTGGAAATCATTTTCGAGGCAAACCCAGCCGCCTGTTTTGTATCTACGCCAGTGAAGACGGGGGGGAGGGGGAGTGGAGGACACACATATTGTTTTCGTTTATCTTTCAAGGCAATATCCACTTGTGATAAGATCTACAAAAAATGGCATGCAGAATGCAGGGGCGCGCCGATGAACGAAGACGAAAAGAAAAGACGAGAAGACAGGAAGACGAAGAAAAAAAAGGAGGAGTTGGAAGAAAAGAAGCCAGAAGTTCACATGGGACAAATCCCGCAACAAGGGTGGTATAGACAAATATCTTTAAGCGAAGAGAAACCCGCCGGAATTTTATATCAAGGTGCAGCTTAGGTATGGCTCTGCCTAGATAGATAGATGCATGCTGGGTTGACTTGGTCTTTTCAACTTTTTTTTTGGGTTGGTTTGTTTCGTTCATATAAAGCACAATTGATTTGCTTGGAGCATACGACTTCTAAATTTTCACTAATGTCTTTTACAAATCATATGTGATCCATAGTAGATAGAGCTTTAACAATATCAAAGGCAAGATGGCCGAGCGGTCTAAGGCGCTGTGTTCAGGTTTCAAACCTTCGCAGTGGAGCAATCCGCGCGAGTTCGAATCTCGTTCTTGTCAACATTTCCCTTTTTGGCCCAATGTGGGGCGCAGGTAGTACAAGATCTCTTGAGATATGATCTTGATGGCATTGTGCTATTCTCTTGGTATGGTCATATTTTTATTTTTTGTTTGGGTATGTGCATAAAGAGACGGATTATCAGCCGGAGACAGAGAGTCACCCGAGAAGGAGTTGCAAAGCGGAGAGCAGAGTAGCAAAGGGAGACAGAAAGCGAGGGCGAAACAAGCCGCTGCTCCTCCCACGACACCTTAGCCCACCCATTTGACAACAGAAGGCAAAGGATTGTGATGTTTTCTTTTTGGTGTTCCAGCTTTTTCTGCTTTTCCTTATTCTTGGCCCTACTTTGGCCTCCAATTCGCTTACCTCGCAGAAGAAGTTCAATGGGATTTCCACGGTGCTGTTCCCCGGAGGCTCTCGTTACAAGTGGCGCAGGAGAGAGGAACCCTGAGAAAAGCAGAAGGGGGGTGGTGCAGGGAGGGGCGGGGAGCAATAAGGCGAGGAGAGGATATGGGGGCGATGGGCGGAGACAATGACAGAAAGGAGAACAGTGAAAAACAACGAAGCACAAGAAAGAAGAAAAAAGCTGGCTAAAGCCTCAAGGATGAAGCTTCCAGCCAGCGCTAGGAAAAAAAGAAAGCAAATCTCAATGCATGCCTGCAATTGGGCAACATCCGGAAAACTGGAAAAACTTGCCGGGCCCCCTCCCCAGCCTTCAGGGGATACCAGGGGGGTAGATGCCTGAAGGTGCCCCCTTCCAGGCCTCTAATTGCAGTTTCAGTTGGTTGAGAGGGCCTGAAAGGAAGACGCCGTGAAGCCTGGGCGGCCTAGTACACCACCCTGGCAAAGTCTTTAGAAACTGTGTATAAACCTATGCAAAGTGTACTGTGCCTAAGAGAGGGAAAGAGGGAGGGTAGGCCCACTTATTCTCATATAATTCTCATATAAGTACTTACACAAGTACAGAAGTACACAAGTACACAACTACAAATGTGTACATATATACGCATGTGATAACGGCGCACAGTCAGCTTAGAGGCAAGGAGGCGGCTGGACAGTTGTGAATGTGACGGTGATGTAAGAGAAAGAAACACAAAGAAGCAACGCGTAGTCCGCAAGAAAGACACAAAGAAGAAAAGAAGCGTGACAAAGAAAGACACATGAAAAAAGGGCACAAAAAGTAAACACACACACACACATACACTGGGAGAAAAATGGACACCCGGGATGCTGGACGAGAAAAAAAAACCCCCCCAGACGGAATGCAGATCAGTTCCCCAGCAGTGAAATTGCGCCTCTTGTTGCTGCGCTCTCGTTCTCTTGTTGCCTGTATAACTAACGGCGCTGCTTCTCAGCCAGCCCATTCATTATAAGAAGGCACTGGGCTCTCCTCACCCAACCCACGTCTGTGGAATGTAGTGAAAAAGCTGCTGCAGGCTTCCCTCCCTCCGTTCGTGCTGTGTTGTTTCCTTTCCTCTTGTTACTCCCCAATTGACAAAAGCGCATGTGTGTGTAGTCGTTAGAGTCTTCCTGTCACGTCTCCGTCTCCATCTCCAGTTCTTCTATTGTTACTGCCCTTTTTCTCCTTCATTGACTCATCCGCTATCCCGCTGACTCACAGTCCCCATCAAAATGGTACGTACCAGATGTACCACTCACTTGTTGACACTCTACAGTCTCTTCCCATGTCTTCCTCTTACAGCGCTTCCCCAACTAACATGACACCCTCAACAGAACCAAGCCTCGCCCGTAACTTGCGGCCAGCCCAACTGCCGTTTTCGCGCCATCATTGAAACAGAAGACTCATCGCATCGCTACTGCATTGCCCATCTGCGTGCGCAAGTTGGCGATGTGCGTGGCGAGCTGCTCCACCGCCAGTCCTTTGCACCCCGCTTCCATGTTCCAACCTCTGCCAACCTGAGTTACCGTTCCAGCCACCATCAGTACTCAAAACACCACAGCGCTAGTTCCATGACGATTTGCAGACAGTCACAAATAACCACCAGTGTCGATATCGAACGAGACTTGTTGCTTGTCACCGAGTGTCTGCGCAGAGGAATGCGGCGCATAGTACCTGCCGAAGACACCCCCAAGCCCGCCATCGTTGTTCAGCAGCAGTCGGAGCCTGAGCAGCCCCCCCTCCAATTCCTCAATCTGGACTCTGACTCCGAGTCTGAGTACGAAGAGGAGCCTGAAGAGGTATTTGAGCGTCCAGTACCCCAGCAACAAGACGGTCTATTCCCTCATCGTGAACTGTCTGGAGATCGCCTTGAGACTGCATCATGGAGCTCGCATAGCACAGTTGAAATACCATCTCCTCCGCCCAGAACCTATCTTACTCTGTGGGAAGTAGTTGTAGACTCTACTATGCGACTCTGGGACCAGCCTGATAACCTTGGCTTTGATACCGAGTCCAACCTTGAAAACATTCCGGACCACAATCTCCAGTCCTCAAGAGGTCCCGATCTCATACCGGACCGCATCATTTCTCAGCACGACCCCGAAGACGACGAAATCGCGCTCATCAAGGAGTACCAGGGCTCGTCCCGCCGTGCTGACAGCGCCTGCATTATGCCTCCGACTCCTGTTCATGTTTCTCACCCCGTGCTGGAGATCACGCCGCCGCCGGCTACCAGTGTTTACATCAACGGCCGCACATGGTGGGCACTCTACGGCTCTGTGCCTTCATTTTGTGAAAGTCCTGATTTCCACCGCGCCGCTCGCGATGCGGATCTCGACATTGCATCCGCTGTCGCCACAGCGCGGCGCTGGGGTTTAGTTGTGCGACCCAGCCCCCCGGCCTTCGTGTCCCCTTATAACAGCCCCATGCCCAGCCCGCGATCTAGTTACAGCCCCAGCATCAGCCGACCACGCACTCCGCGCGATCAGCGTCCTGATGAAACCAATCCGTTCCGTGACATTCTTGCCGATGAGGACTTGGATATATTTGGTCTTTCGGATGTACTGAGACTTGTCAACTGTGGCATTCCGACTCTAGTGCTACCACCGGGTGGTCCGTTCCCAGAAGCTACCCTTCATGGCATGGAACAGGTCGCCATGGCCGACGAGGTGGCCTCGTACATGACCGTGCATGGCAGTGGCGCAGGCATGGCCTCTCCGACATCACCATCGGGCGGCTCCAGCAAACTAGGCCGGTATTTTTTGGCTGCCACGCCGAGCCCGCTGGTGCCTGCACCGCAGCGGGCACCGCGGTCTCGTGGTGAAGCCCGCCGACGCTCGGAAGCAGACGGTGTGGGGCCCAAGGTCAATCCTCTGAGGTTAAATCCCGTCTGGAAGGATGACGGCTCGCCCGGTGAACCGTCTCTACCTGAGATGTTCATTGACGAGCGCAATCTGACGGAGGCGCCCGTGGTGAACTGGGCGTCTGCGGGCGTCATTGCACCTGAAAATATGTTCTGAATATTGTGCTGTGATTTTTCTTTTCCTTGTCTCATTGTCTATAGATCGCCTTGGCCACTCCGTTCTTCTCTCACTGTTTCTCTCTGTCCATCTTTATCTCAGATTGCCCTCCCTACGATCACGCAAAACCCAGCCATCGCTGCCTTAAAACCCCAGTCTTGTTTCTTTGTTCCCATCTTGTTATTTTCTTTTGTTTGTCTGCAACTTGTCGTCCCTCAAATACACAATACTACGTAAAATAAAATGAGGCTCATTTTACCATGCACATATTCAAACTGTTCCGTTGTCACATTAGCACTATCACGAAGGCCTTCATTGGCCTTGGTCCATGTTTCCACGACCCTCTTTTCTTTTTTTTCTTTTTTTTTGCCAGCCAAAACAGGCCAAGATCGACGCCAGGCAAATTAAGGCCATAGTTCTTACTCTCAGAGAAGAGAAATGGTTCATTGTTGTTGAGCCATGCCCCTCCCCTCCCTTGGCTTGATAACCCTAGTTTTGGCTTTCGAGTCCCTGACCTCGGTGATAGTGCTGCATCAAACTTTCGTGCCGTTGGTCAGCAGTGGGCTTTCCTTGTTCCAACACCAGAAGCTCGTGTCACTTATCATCGGATCAGGCTGTTGTATCGCCGCTTTTCTCACTATTGCGCTTATCATCTGGGGACGTCCTTGAGAATTAGCCATGACACATTTGCTGTTGCTACCCCTTCCATGCCCATGCAATCATGGAATCATGGCATTTGGCTCAACTCAACACCATTCCGCGTCTTCCCTTGTTGACATCCTCCCCCGCATGTTCGAATTTCGATGTTCGTCAAGGACAGCCCCCCCCCCCCCAGATGGTCACCGCTGAATGACGGTGCGTGTGCTGGCTGTATGGTAGTAAGTAAATGCAGTGGGAAATGGATTGCTGCCCAGCCACCAAAGATAAAAAGAATAGTATGGCAGCACGGCCATACCATGTCTACGTTCATGTGTTAATGACATGGAAAAATACAATCACATGGAAATAATAGGGGGCCGTAGGCTTCCAGCTCGGCAATTGACAGGGCAATGGCTGTAGTCAGCGCATGTAGAACCCTTTTATTTTTCTATTATTTTTCTATTTTCTTTTGCCCAGCCAAGATGGATTCACACATGTGTTTACCGTTACAACAACATTTGTACATGCAATGACACAAACAGCACAACACCGGAGCGATCGACGACAAAATCATTTGGGAACTTCCATTAGGTCCACTGCCAGAAGAAGCACGGGTCCGTCGGCTGTGGCGAAGGGGGAAGAGGGGAGGGGGAGAGGGGCTAGCAAGAAGAGAGAGAGAGAAAGAGAGAGATAGAGAGAGAGAGAGTATATTCTCGTCTTATCGTGAGGTCACGTGCAAATACAAAACGCGCACTTCTCTCTTTACGGCCTAGTGGCCTGGGTCATCGGGCTTTCTTTGAAATGGACAAGACGGCCACTGGCCTATGCCCGCCCCCTGATTCGTTATTCTGCGGGGGAAAGCAAGAAAAGAGGGAAATGCGGAGTACAGAAAAGAGATTATAATGCGAAAGGGAAGACAAGAACTCGAACCGGTATAGTTCAGATCATAGCTCAGGCCCATTTCGCTGGGGCCAAGGGCCCGGAGCCTGGAGTTAGACCCGGAATATCCATCAGAGCACCCTCTTGCCAGGGTGGAGTTGCGAGTTTGCACTGCGGATGGGCGGTTCTGTGAGTCTAGGACTTTTTGGCCAAACAGAGAATAGAAACATGTGTACATATGGTCACATATATGAAGGTATACGCGCAAGGACTTGGGTCCACAGCCTCTCTCTCTCGCCTGGCTTGTCTCCAGAATTGAGCTTCAATTATATAAGCATGTAAATAGTGGGTTGGACGTACCAACCCCAACTGAGCGTATCAATACTGAATGAAGAAGACCAGCAGTGTTTGCGTATGTGATGTGTGTATTCTATTTACCAGGTGTACCAGGTATTTTGCTGTTACCTTGCTGCTACCTTGCTGCCAGCTTGCTGCCAGCCCGCTTACACCGCCATCCGCCATCCGCCATCCGCCATTAGTCAAAGCTCAAGCTTGGTGAAGTTGTTGAGGGAAGTGAGGGAAGCGAGGGAAGATGGCCAAGCAAAAGTAGGCAAGAGCCAAGCACAAGTACGAAAGAACCAAGCCAGCTAGGCAGGGAAACTGAGCGTTTGCTCCTGCTGTTGTTCTTGTTTGCTGCTGCTCGTTTAATCATGTGCTGTCTTCTTGTATGTGCGCTAGTCCGAGGTCGAGCGGGCGTGCTGCATGTACTCATGGACTCATGTACCTACGTATGTATGCGGACGGGTACTCACATCTTGCTCTTCCTCTAAACTCTAAATCACTATAAAGACTGCCTTGCCGCCTCCCCCCTCCATCTTCTTTCCCTCTTTTCCTCTTCACCCACACAACCATTTACTTCTCGCTTTACCAACTATTTTCTTTTCCCGGCTTCTATTCTTTGCCTTGGCAGAATAGTCCTTCTTCTTTTCCTTCCCCTGATATCAATCAGCCTCTGACTGCACTCCCCTCTGCTTCAGAGTCCCCTTTCTTCCACTCCCAAACAACACAATCTTCAGACACAAGTCGATCGAGACCACTGACCTCGATCACCCCGTCGCCACCACGTTCTCCAACCTTCTTAACTCGTAAGACCATCTTGCATTGTCACTTTGCTCGCTACCCTCATGCTAACATCTTCACTAGGGTGCATCACCCGTTCGCCGGAGGCCGTTGCTCCTCTCCTGCTGGACCAGCGGACTCTCTCTTTACCAAATAAGAGACAGTCTTGACAAACTCACAAACCATTCCGATCCAGCCACCCACCTCCCTTCTCTCCTAATCTCTCGCAATGGCTCCCCACGCTGAGATGGACTCGGACTCCCCGAACGGCACCACCATGCACCCCTCTTCTTCCCCTTCCCCCTCCCTCCCCCCCTCTCCTTCCCCGGAGCTTTTCCAGGTTCTTTCCCCCAACGTCCAGTACACAGACGATCACATCCGCTCCAAGTACACTTACCGTACCACCATGGTTACCAAGGATGCTTCTGGCAAGTATGTGGCCCAGCCCAAGGACACTGTGTACGACTTTAAGGTCGACCGTAAAGTCCCTAAGCTGGGTGTTATGCTTGTCGGATGGGGCGGCAACAACGGAACCACCGTTACTGCCGGCATCCTCGCCAACAAGTATGGGCTTAAATGGGATACCCGCGAGGGCTCCCATGCTGCCAACTACTATGGCTCCGTCATGATGGGCTCCACCATCAAGCTTGGAACCGATGCCGAAACCCTCAAGGATGTTAACATTCCCTTCCGTGAAATCCTTCCCATGGCTCACCCCAATGACTTTGTGCTTGGTGGCTGGGACATTAGTGGCATGAACATGGCTGATGCGATGGATCGTGCCCAGGTCCTGGAACCCACCCTCAAGTCTCTGGTTCGCAAGGAGATGGCCACCATGAAGCCTCTGCCTAGTATTTACTACCCGGACTTCATTGCTGCCAACCAGGAAGACCGTGCTGATAATGTGCTGGCTGGTACCAAGGCTAGTTCCGAGCACGTCGACAAGCTGCGCCAAGATATCCGGTAAGCCTTTGAAGTCAATTACCCAGCTGCGCAAAAGATATATTCCCCATGTTCATACTTACTGACATTTGTAATACAGTGACTTCAAGTCAACCCACAGCCTCGACAAGGTTATCGTCCTCTGGACTGCCAACACTGAGCGCTACGCTGATATTCTTCCTGGTGTCAATGATACCGCTGATAACCTGCTTCAGGCCATCTCTTCCGGACACGAGGAGGTCTCTCCTTCCACCGTATTTGCTGTTGCCTGCATTCTTGAGGGTGCTCCCTTCATCAACGGTTCGCCTCAAAACACCTTTGTCCCAGGTGCCATTGAACTGGCCGAGCGCCACAACGCCTTCATTGGCGGTGACGACTTCAAGTCGGGCCAAACCAAGATGAAGTCTGCCTTGGTTGATTTCATGATCAACGCTGGTATCAAGCTGACGTCGATTGCCTCGTACAATCATCTTGGAAACAACGACGGCAAGAACCTGAGCTCCCACAAGCAGTTCCGCAGCAAGGAAATCAGCAAGTCCAACGTTGTCGACGACATGGTTGAGGCCAATAACGTACTGTACAAGCCTGGAGAGCACCCCGATCACACCGTTGTCATCAAGTACATGCCTGCTGTTGGCGACAACAAGCGTGCTCTAGACGAGTACTATGCTGAGATTTTCATGGGCGGCCACCAGACCATTTCTCTCTTCAACGTCTGCGAAGACTCACTGCTGGCTTCTCCTCTCATCATCGACCTGGTCCTTGTGGCGGAGATGATGACGCGGATCCAGTGGAAGACAGCTGATGCCCCTGATTTCAAGCACTTCCACTCAGTCCTTAGTGTTCTGAGCTACATGCTCAAGGCTCCTTTGACTCCTCCAGGAACTCCCGTGGTCAATGCCCTGGCCAAGCAACGCTCCGCCTTGACCAACATCTTCCGTGCTTGCGTTGGTCTTGAACCCGAGTCGGAGATGACTCTGGAGCACAAGCTGTTTTAAGGACACATACTCGAGTATAAAAGCTCGTGACTTGGTCCACCAATCTCTGTTACATTCGTCGTCCAAGCTTAGAGCATCTGTTCTAATCAA
Source organism: Thielaviopsis populi (assembly GCA_017591655.1). Lineage (NCBI taxonomy): Eukaryota > Fungi > Ascomycota > Sordariomycetes > Microascales > Ceratocystidaceae > Thielaviopsis > Thielaviopsis populi. The sequence continues at coordinate 131,362 of JADILG010000003.1, read as the reverse complement.
GGGCTCCCTTTTTGATGATGCTTTTCCTAGACCTTGAGTCACTTAATACACAGTTTTGCTCTTTTGATTAACATGATGTTGTGACCTGGAAGTGAATGTGAATGTCCACCTCAGTAGAAGCAATCACGACGGTTATCTTTTTTTAACATAATCATAGTTGCATTGGTTATTCAACAGGCCCCACGAGTTATAAATACCCCATTGCATGTATTACTGTGTCGTATATCAAGTACTTTTTAAATTGCACATGAGAATCAAGCTTCGACAATGGGCGATTCCTCAGCCTCTGCGTCTTGGCTCGCCAGGAAGTCCATAACCTTTTTCCGCATGCTCTCAACAGTGTAAAGGAGCTTCCGGCTCTCTGCAATCGTGACCTCGGGCGCCTCGGAGTCAACGGCTACATCGTCAAAGTTACCGTCTTTGAATTCCCATATGCTATCAGCCTTGACTATGTTGACCAGGCCATGACCATCGACAGAGACTAGTACACGAGAGTCATCCACCGAGATGATTCCCAGAGGACCGCCGGGCAGAGAGATGACAGACGGTGCAGATAGAGTGTTGCCTTCGAGGGTGAGGTTGAACACAGCAGGGATTCTGTCGGGAGAAGAGGTTAGTGACAGATTCCGAAGAGAGGGAAGTGGGTATAGAAAAAAAAGGATCATCCTACCCTTCGCAGATAATGAAGAACTGGCCACCTACAGCCGTCATCTTCGACACCGCAATTCTTTCCACACCGAAATGCTCCTTGGCAACTAACAAGATGTCGGTCCGGCCTACAAGTTCGCTGCGCTGCCAATCCCATACAAAGACTTCTGCATCACCACCAGCCGATATCAGAATCTCTGGCCTGCTCTCATCCACAGCCAACGTGCTCACAAACTCTTTGTGGGCTAGACAAAAGCCTTCAATGACATACGCATGTGGCGGCGCCCGGGACACGCGAATATGCTCATCACGGTCAGCTGTAATAATGAACTCACGCACCGATTGGCTTTCACTTGATCCTCGGACCACAATGACATCGGTCAGCATTGACACATGGCCCAACACAAGTGAATGCTCAAACGTCGGCGCTTCCGGCGCATCGGAAGCCGCAGCAGCCGCAGCGCGCTGCTGCTCCCGTTCCTCCTCCAACTGCTTTTGCCTCTCGGCCATATGGCGCTTCTGTGCCTCAAGCGCGCGCAGATTGCCGGCAGAGTGCACAGTCAGTGGAGTGGCAGCGGGGGTTTCGCGCTTATGCTTGACGGCAAGCGTCAGGGTGGGCCCCTTGGCAACGGTGTCGCTAGGAATGAGCGGCAGAGCGTATACATCGCCAAACTTGTCAGCTGCGACGATGGTGTGCTCATCTTGTGCAAGGGCTATGCCACACGGACGTTTGGGCATTGTGCTAGGGCACAGTGTCAGTGTAAACTCTAGTCATATGGCAGTTTGTTACATCAGATTATTAGGGGAAAACAACACCGAATACATACCGTTGGCTAATTTGCACAAGCAGACCTTTTCCAGTGTGCTCAAACACCCATATGGTTTTGTCATGTCCTGAGACTGCGACTACATGCTTGCCATCTGATGTGACGCTCAAGAGCGTTATAATTGGTCTTTCGGGCTTGACTACAGCCTGTGGCTTGCTCTTTTTGCTCTTCTTCTGTCCGTCTACTGCTACAGAAGTTGTTGTTTCGGCAGGCTTCTCGTGAGATTTCTCAATCTCTTCGATCTTCTCTGAGGCTTCCTCTCCAGTCTTTGACTCGGGTTCCTCTGTTCTCTGGCGCTTATTGGAACGCTCAGAACTTCCAGAAGCTGCCTCAGCTGCCTCCAAAGCAACATTCTCCCCCATCTCGGACGAGCTGCGTTTGGCAGAGCTTGACTCGGCTGCAGCTATCTTCAGTTGATCGGGGTGCGTCCATCTTGATATAGACGGGCCTCCAGATGCCAGGAACGACACAATCTGGCCGCCACGTACAGCAAAGACGATACCATCGGGGCGGGAGTAAGAAAGATAGCTGTAAGACAGCTTCGAGAGTGTCTGCTCCATCATTAGAAAAGAATGAAGCTCAATAGGGTGACTTTCTGTATCACATTTGTATGTGCTTTACCATTGCTTGTTTACCAGCATCACGTAAAAAACTTACTAGATGTCTGATCAGTCAGCAGGACCCACATAGCAATAGGATCACACCATACAGCTAGCTATCTCTACACCTCACATAAAAGGTGGGCCACTCAACTTTGGCACTAGTTCATCTTTAAGCCCTAACGACCCATGCTTTTAAAACACACATTCTGTCTCTTTTCTTCGAGCAGCAATCACCCGAGGTTTTACCGCCCCTCTCTATCCACAATAATCCAAATATCGAACATCACTTGTATGAAATTTCACAGGAAGTTGGGAGATCTCTTTTCTGACCTTGACAAAACCATCATCAACTCCACCGACGCCTTTTTTTTCTTCATTTCTCTCTTTCTTTTGCCCTTAAACATCCTACCTTCAGGTTTAATCAAATAAGAAGCAATGGGGGGCAAGACTGCTAACAAGGCCGGCTATTTCGACAAGCTCAAGGGCTTGCTCGAGGAGTACAAGTCCATCTTCATTGTCTCCGTCGACAATGTCTCGTCTCAGCAGATGCACGAGATCCGTGCCTCTCTTCGTGGCAAGGGTGTTGTTCTGATGGGTAAGAACACCATGGTAAGTCTTTCTCTGAGCTCCTCGGCGTCATGATTGGCATTGGCTAACAATGAGCCCAATAGGTTCGCCGTGCTCTTCGTACCTTCATCAGCGACACTCCCGAGTACGAGTCCCTGCTGCCCTTCGTCAAGGGTAACATCGGTTTCGTCTTCACCAACTCCGACCTGAAGGATATCCGTGACAAGATTCTGGACAACCGTGTCGCTGCCCCTGCCCGTGCCGGTGCCATCGCCCCCATCGATGTGTGGGTTCCCGCTGGCAACACCGGTATGGAGCCCGGCAAGACCTCTTTCTTCCAGGCTCTGGGTGTCCCTACCAAGATTGCCCGTGGTACCATTGAGATTACTGCCGATCTCAAGCTGATTGAGGCTAACGCCAAGGTCGGTCCTTCCGAGGCCACCCTGCTGAACATGCTGAACATCTCCCCCTTCACCTACGGTCTGGGTGTTGTTCAGGTCTACGACCAGGGTAACACCTTCCCCTCGTCGGTCCTGGACATCAGCGAGGAGCAGCTGCTGAAGTCTCTGTCTTCGGCCATCGCCACCATTGCCAGCATCTCTCTGGCTGTCTCTTACCCCACCCTGGCCTCCGTCACCCACTCCCTGGTCAACTCCTACAAGAACGTCCTGTCCGTTGCCATCTCAACCGACTACAGCTGGGCTGGCATTGAGGAGCTCAAGGACCGCATCGCCAACCCCGATGCTTACGCCTCTGCCGCTCCCGCTGCTGGCGCTGCCTCTGGTGCTGCCGAGGAGAAGGTCGAGGAGAAGGCCGAGGAAGAGGAGGAGGGCTCTGATGACGACATGGGCTTCGGTCTGTTCGACTAAATGTGCTAAACTAGTTGGTCATATTGTTGAACGGACTTTCCACGGAACAATATTGCGCCGGCTTAGTTTGATTACTCTGAAACCCTGAAATATTGGCCCGAAGAGTTATTGAACGATAGCCGTTACCGGAGACTATGTGATATGGATTGTATGCGCCTTGTTGTGCACCACAGTCTTTTCTGGACGACAAAATGGTAAGTCTCTCCCACATCTCGACTTCTATGCAATGCCCCAAGCACTCCTGGTAATATTGAATGATTATACAACATAAATCATGAGCTTTTTAACCCTGAACTTCTTGATGAATTTGATTTTCTATGACTCGAACCCAGCCTTTTCCGCTTTGCTTAATTCTCTGCAAGTTATTCGTTTGAGAGAGTGTTGTGCTAACATTACTGCTTTCAAAGATTCTAGCCATGCACATTGAATGTCTTACGACTAAAAGTAATGAAAAAAGAAGATTACAAAACATAACCCATCACCTGGATTCTTAACTGTGCATGTGTGTGCAATCTTGTAGACTTTGTATCCATTGACCAACCACTGTCACATAGAATGTTGATCTGATGGCTACTTGTTGTGTTGTTTCCAGTGGGTGGTGACACATATGCTAGCCTTTATTGATCCTGTTCAATTGTATAGAATCTACAACCAAATACAGTATTCAATCAACCCGAATGCTCGCCTTTATGTGGGCGAAGACGTGTAACAACCCCCTTCTGCGCAAGCACGGATTCCGCCGTACCAATGGCCAGTTCCGGCAGACCCGCCAGTTTTGCAACCTTGAGAGCGTGACTATGGCGATTCACACCGGGGCGCAGTTTATGGATATAGACAAAGCCGCCGTCTTCATCTTCTTCGACATCTGTACAAAACGCCTCGACGGGCCCAACGCTATCACCGCCATCTTCTGCGTTTAGCAGGCCATCTTGGCGGGCAAGATCAGCAACGCCGTGGAAATGCGTGGCAAAGAGTGCGCGGCACTTATTGACAGTGACTAGGTGCTTAAGCGCAGCATATGCCACAGCGGTCCCATCGCTGGGTGTCGTTCCACGACCAATCTCATCCATGATAACAAAAGAGCGCGGTGTGGCGTTGCGCAGGATCTGGGCCGTCTCCAGCATTTCAACCATGAAGGTGCTTTGGTCGCGGTACAGGTTGTCGGCAGACCCAACACGACTAAAGATGGCATCAACAATGCCCAATGTCGCAGCCTCAGCGGGCACAAAGCAGCCAACTTGGGCCAGGATGGTCAATAGGGCGTTTTGGCGCAAAAATGTGCTTTTTCCTGCCATGTTCGGGCCGGTAATGAGCCACAGAGAGCCGTGGTTGGGCCCACCCAAGGAACAATCATTGCGAGTGAACGAGCGGCCGTGGTCATGTAGGCCACCTTCAACAGTAGGATGACGGCCGCCGCGGATATCGGTGGTGACCGATGTTGTCAGCCGCGGACGTACAAGATTCTTGACTTCAGCGAGAACGGCAAATGACGTGGTTATGTCTAGCTCGTCAAGAACCTGGGCATTACGCCGTAGCTTGACTAAATTGGACACCACCTTCTGCCGCAGAGTCGCGAACACACGCTGCTCTTCAGCACGAATAGATAGTCGAGCCTGGTCGATTTGAGTACCTAGCTGGGACCACTCAGGTATGCAAAATGAACGAGTTGTTCGACTAGCCCGCAAAACACGTGCTTGCGAAGATTCATCCTTGATCAGTGCTGATGTCTTTTCCGCGTCCTTCCCTTTGATATGGCAAATGTGGCCGAGACCGGGAACCCATTTAAGAGTCAGTGAAGAAGCGCTGTATCGCTCACGAAGAGCTTCACACAGTTGCTCTTTTGCGTCTTTCAAGGAATCCAGTGCTACATGCAATTTCTTGAGAGATTTACTTGCAGTGGGTTTCATAACCCAAACCTCGTTGTCTTCACCGTAGACGTCACGCATGCTTTGGGGTTGTTTATCCTTTCGCTTCGAAAACGTGGCAACAGCCTTGGGCATAGCCATCAAGTCCACATGTGTGCCTTCGGAATTAACGATTTCTTGAGCGAGTGCCATCATGTGACCGGCAGCGGACTCTTCAATCTCATGTTGATGCACCAAGCCCTCTTCATCGATGGCTTCGCGGATTTGTTTAGCCAGCTTTGCTGGTCCATTTAATGAGAGCCTGCCAAGCAAATTAGAGATACAGAAAAGTTCGGAGACGGGGCCCTTTTCGGTAGCACGAGTGAGCAACTGCGAGATCTCTTGTGTAGTTTGAATGGTAGCAGCAAGACCCAACAGATCGTCAGCATCACCACGGCCTAGGGCAAACTTTTGAACAAGGCGTTGGGAGTCGTAGCTTCGCTTGAGCAGTACAATGATAGTATCGCGCAACTCAGAATCAGCACGAAAGACTGATACCAAGTCTTGTCGTCCCTCGATTGTAGCAAGATCAGTGGATGGGGAGGCTGAAGGTTGGAATCAACCGAAGAAGCGGTTAGCAAATGATAATTACAACGCCAGAAAAGAAAATAGATAGACATACTTAGCCAATCGCTTAGCAAACGGGCTCCGCTACGTGTAACTGTTTTGCGTATAGCATGCAAAAGACTCCCTTTATAAACACTGTCTCGCATAGTCTCCTTGATCTCCAAGGACCGAAGACTGTTTTTGTCGATAGACATGACGCTGAAAGTTTCCTGGCGTGTAGGAGTCTGGAGTTTTATACTTGACCCTTGCAGCCGGTCTTCGACGTAGTTGAGAAGCAAGCTGCCGGCTTTGATCTCGTAGTCGGTGAATTGTTTGGCTGAAGCTTCTGGAATTGGATTTTCCAGTATAGGCTTCCACGAATCCAGTGTCAGCAGACGGCCATGATCAGCATAGCTGATGATATAGCGGTCTTCTATGAGGAGAGAATGAAGTGCCTCTTTAACTTGGGAAGCACTGGCCTCTGTGAGATAGTCGGTTATGGGTGAAGAAGGAGGAGGAGGAGGAGGAGAAGAAGAAGAAGAAGAAGAAGAAAAAGAAGAAGAAGAAGAAGAAGGCAGTGAAAGAGACTTGTCAAGAACAATTTCTCGTGGGCTGACGCGTGAGAGAATGGACGATAGCGAAACAAGATCGGTCAACTGGGTGTGGAATTGACCCGTTGAAAGATCCAACCAAGCTAGACCCAGTGATGTTGTTGCTGCTGTGGCCAGCAACGATGACTGGCCTGGTTTAGTTGACGATGCATCTCCAGTCGGCACAGCCGCATGAATTGCCATAGCATAATTGCTAGTATAGGGATCCATAAACGTCTCATCAATGAGAGTTCCCGGGGTAACGATTCGGGCGACTCTTCGGTCATGCATCATCCCCCCCGCCTTGGCCCTGTCTGTCTCGGACTTTGGAAACTCTTCGACAATGGCGACATGACGCTTGAGATCTTGAACGAGGATCTTGAGATAACGCTCCAGTTGAAAAAAGGGGAAGCCTGACTGTAAAAGAGAAAGAGGAAGGGGAAGAGAAAGCATTGGTTAGTAAGCGAAGGGGGTACACTTCCTTGCCATTCTAGTAAGTTTACGAATGAATGCCGTTCGGCAACTATCAAGGCCCTGGCGATGACTCAAGACGCATGACCATCTTCGGCAACGACATACGTAACGGGAAAACCGGGGTAACATACCATTGATACTGGACCTGCCACAGTCTTCTTGTGGGATACCTTCAGGCCCAGAGCTGAGCCGACATCGTCGGCTTGGTGGAGATATAGCTCGTAGAAACCACCAACTCGCGTGAGAACTACGCAGTTTGAAAACTTTTTCATGTTGAGATGAGCTTGCATGATGACGGCGGGATATTTGGGAGTGCCCAGGTTGGCGTCGGCATCGGCATCGGCATCGTCATTGGCGTCGGCACCGGGATCAACGGAAGGGTCTTCTTCCAGCTTGGGGGCTGTGAAAGCATCTCTTTCCATTACGGCAGTTTCATATACTTCTCTTTCATGTAAGTCACTCTCTAAAGGTGTTTCTAAACGCCCTTGGGGGAGGTCTGAAAGCTTGAACGTAAGCTTTTGTGATGCTCTGGTCCGCTTCCGCGTTACCGGCTTTGCTTGGGTAGATTTCTCTCTTAGGCCGCCGGATACAAGTGACTTGTAGGTAGATATGGGGGCCAAATAAAGTGAATCTAGACCGGAGCCATTCCACTGAGGACGCAGTGGCAGATGTTGCTTGGCCCGGATCTGCCACCACCTTACTCCGGACCGCCAGCTGCCGGCCACCATTATAGAATGAGGTTTCTAGTCTAGTGTTACACAGAGTGAGAAAAAAGAAGGCATGTGACCAGAGACTAGATAGGAGTTACATGTAGAGAGGACAGCTGTTTGGCACGATATGTCTGCTTATGCCTGGCGTCAACAGTCTTGGTAGCACAAGCAGCGCCGAGCACTACCGATGGCAAGGATAGTTACACTCTCGTGCACTGAGTTTGGTGGTATTGGGGGCTAATTTTGGCAGGCTTCTTGTCTTTTGGCTCCTGTAAGCCTCTAAGCCCAGGTCTTTGGCTGGCGCAGATGATTCCTTGTCGTTGTAGAGCGGCGGCGTGTGAGTTGTTGATGTTAAGTGGTGATGTGTGATCCAAAATCAGGTACCGCAAGTTTGAGTTAAAAGTGGAGTACAGCACAGAGTCAATTTGCTTCTGTGATAACCCTTCTATTGGAGCTACTTAGGGTTGCGAATTAATTAAACCCGTACTTTTCCGCTGTTCTTTCCTGGAAAGGACATGCCTCCTCTCGGTCCAATATTACAGATAATATCCTACTGTCGTTTCATATGACAGCAGACATAGACCTGAAATGGCACCATGCAAATCAGGCTCCAAGCCTAACCCATTGCCACATGAACTGACAAGTTTGTCGTTAGTCCTCATTTCTGGGCCAAGGACCACGCGGTGAGTGTGGAGGAAGGTGCCATTGATGTCATTAGGTTCGGGCTTCCAGTAGATTACTGAGCTGTTAGAGTGAAGTCGTGCGGCAGGAGGATAAGGCTCTTTATAGAACAGATTCCCTATGTGCCAGAATACAGGGCCAAGGGCTTCCAAGCATGGATTGCCGGGAAAATATAAGGAGAAGAAGGCGGAGAAGACGACGGTGGACGTTGGTTATATCACAGTATAACTAAAAAAAAAAAAAACCGGTAGATCTTGCGTTAACTGCGAGGGCTTGCACTTGTATAACTTGAGAAGCAAGATCTCTTTTATTATCCGATGAAGAAAACCGAATATGAGTTTAGGGGGGGGGGAGTCAAAATGGAACTTGGCTGTGGACTGTTGGCTGTTGACTGTAGTTGTGGTTGTGGTTGTTAGTCAGCAAGCATGGCAAAGTTATTCATTGACGGGACATTGACGGGTACAATGGGGCACTTTCTCCACAAGACGAAACGAACAACGATAAAGAAAGATAAAATCAAGCAATTCCTCCAGTACAATTTACCAGGATCATTGCACGGCCCTGGCGCCCCACTTATTATCGGTCGATTCCAACGGCATCTCAGCCCACTTTGACGACGTCGATTGGTGATATCACGAGACTGAACAGAAAAAACAAGAAACAGGTAAGCCTATACATGTATGTGTTTAGGGCAGGGGCAGAAACCAGTACAAGTGGCCGAAGAAGGCGCGTTGCTTGCAGGTCTGCCTAGATTCAAGATTCCAGCTTGGTTTCAGGCCTGCAAAGCAACTGACTGTCTGGGTAACTGGTGTTTGTTTTGCTTGTCTGTGCCCTAAGTCTAGCTCTATTGCTTGTCCTGCTCGCTGTATGTGTGTGCATTATTATTGTCTTTCCCGCGTTCCTTCTTGCTTGGGATAGACCCAGAATGATGGAAGGGGCCATATAAATCGATCTTTCAATGTAGCTGCGAGCATGCGGCCCTCCATCCCATTGGGCTAGGTGATCCTTTTGCCATGTTCTCGCCTGTTTACAAATGACGATAATCCCAAGGCCAACTTTTTGCTTCTTATCCAATGTCTCGTTCTATTTTCATTTAACCTCTTTTCCATCGATCCTGCTTTCAAACACACCATTCTTATGCTCCCAAGGCATATCAACTTTCCTATATCCCGGCTGCCTTTGTTCCTTGTCGGCCTCTCATCTCGTGTTTCTCCTGTTATAGAACACGCCATATCATATCTCTCCTCAAGTCCCCAGGCCATGGTGGTGTGTAGTGGTAAGTCATGGATTCCGCTACATCAATTTACACCACATTGCAAGTGTCTCCAAGTGGACTGAGGCAGTGGGCGAGCCAGGCGCAGACACGCCAATGTACACATATCGACATCCACGAGCCTGTCTCTATATCTGTCTGTGCCTCGCCTATCTAGTCTCCTTCTCTCTTAGCCTTCGTGTGCATCCTCTGTTGCGTTTACAACCTGGCCTCTCTCCTTAGCTACAATCACCTCCATATCACTCACTCACTGATTGAATTTCTCGAGCTACCCATAAGCAGCACAACACTGTCTCAACAACGCCCGTAATACGAATCTCTTGACCTGTACGCTCTGGTTGAGCGAAAGATCTCCTGCTTTGAGTCACACGACCATTAGCACGACTCTCGCTGTAGCACACAACGATCTTATCATTGATTGTCTCTCTTCACCTCGCTCACCTTGTGGGTTCAATCTTCACATCTTTCATCTCTCCGGCAGCCCTTGACGAGCAACTGCATAGCCTTGCTCTACACATCCCTTCCACCAATACCGTTTCTTCTCTTCTCCGTTTTGCGGACTCGGACCTTCGGTATTTCTTCATCACTGTACACTTTCAGCGTTCAAAATGCAAAAAATGCAAAGACTCGATTTCATCATTCCAGTCACGCCGCCTCCAGATAGTCACGTCTTTGTCAACAAAACCAAGACCTCTACCAATCTGTTTCCGGGCTTAAACACACCTAACTCCGGTTCAAACTCTGCTTCCATGCCACAACTACCACACACTTTGAAGCGCAAGGCTTCTACTGAGCTCCACGGTCCTTCAGAGCCGGCAGCGCCTTTTGCGTCTGGTATAGCCTCTGCCAATATGCCGGACAACCCATTTGCTGTCTTTTCTACCATAGGCATGTTACCGAATCTATCTTCCACGAAACACACGTCTTCCTCTCAGCCAAGCACAACTCCTTCTTGTACCCAATCCGTTGCTCCGTCCTCTACAACCACCACGACTACTTCTGCAAATATGACAGCAAAGACGGCTACTTCACCCACAGTAGTGAAACCAGCACCTGGCATTACAGCTCGGGCAGCCTCTACCGCTACCACATCACCCTTGGTCTCCCCCTCTTTTCCTGGATTCACGGCAAACAACTCAACAACAGCTGCTGGCTCTATTCCGCCACCGCCCCCATTCACTCCAACCACGGCTGGGTTCCCCAACGACGTTGATGCAGTGAAGTACGCCAACACAGTCTCGCGGATTGCTTCTTACTACCAGCAGCGCTCCCAAGCTATTGCCAATTTCCAGCATCAAAAGTGTCAGGCCTGGGCTACGGTTCAGCGCCAAAAGTGCCAAGAGACAATGCAGGCGGCAATGCTTGTTGTAGCATGGTACGTACGTGATCGCATTAGACGCCGCCGGAAGAAGCAACGCAGGCGCTTTCATAATGGACTAAAGGCTCTTGGGGCCCGTAGCCAGAAAACATCTCCAAGTCCTGCCACCGACGTGGAAGTCAATAGAACCAGCAAAGGTCACGCCGTCAGCCAGTGGATTCTTAATGTCCCTGAGGAAATGCCATCGCCTAATTCTGCCTCAGCCAAAGAATCCACAGATGCCAATGATGAGACTTGCTCCGTGGATGCTGATGTACCGCTGGACCGTGACAGAAAGCTGCTTAGGATTGCCGACAATCTGATCAAAAGCCAGTATCGCAAACTCAACGTCCCGCTTCTGGGACTTCTCTCCTTTGATGAGAGTGAAAGTGAAAGTGATGGTGAAGACGATACTACAAGCAACCTGGCCCATGTTGATGATGACGAGGAAGACGACGATGACGACGACGACGACGATGACGACGACGACGACGACGATGATGATGATGATGATGATGATGACGTTGACGAGTTGGACAAAGATTTGGAGATTCGATTCATGTCTCCGAAGCCTGTTGCTACCAAAGCTTCGGCAGGTGATGCAGCATGATTTGCCCTGGGCATTTTTCTTTTGCTACTCTCTGCTTGTTTACGATCCTCCCATGACCTTCTGTCTCCATCAGCATCTTGTTTTCACCTTGTTTCCACCATCCACCATGACTTACACGGTCGTCCGCATCTGCCTCGCTTTCAGCCATGGCTCAAGTTCCTTTTTTTCATATCAGAGAATTAGTTTTCGTGCTCTCTGTAACTCTTCTATACTCACCAGCAAATTTGTCCTTCTTTCTAGCTTTCTTCCTTTGCCATTTCTTTTCTACTACATCTGGGAGGGGTTTTGCGATATCTTGGGTTTAAGCATACTTGGGTACCCAATCCTCTTGTTCTTTTTTATCATCGGTTGTCGGTTGTCGGTTGATAGTATTTTGTATTTTGTATGAATGTAGAATTAGAATCTCTAATGCTCATATTAAATAGAAACACGTGCCTAGTATATTCCTTGTCTTCGGTTTTTGTAATAAAGCGAGCTGCAAATGAATCTCTGGAAAAACAGAATGATGGATAGAGTGTTGTATAGGGTTAGATACGATGCCGCCATCAAGCTGGCAGGATACCGGATAATGGATAACGGATAACGGATTGTAGCTACTCTAAATACCCCAAATTTAGTTGGAGAACCGAAACACATTGACGTAAGTTGCAAGAATGGAAAAGGCAGAAAACTTGCGCGAATCGGGTCTTGTCCTGGCCAATATGTAGCAAATACCTCACAAGCCAGCCTCACTCAAGTGCATAGAAACCCAACAAGCACCCCTTGAGACATGCTGACGCGAGGTTCAAGGAGGGGCTGGACAAGTATGTACCAAAGTCAACAAGAAAGGAGTTGTTTGTGTGCAATGTCAAGTTTCTCCAACTGAAAGCTAAGCAGGTGAACAGCGTAGCTTCCTTCCTGTTTCGATGATTTGTGTTTTGTGTTTCGTTTGCATTTGTACTTTAGCTTGCCGAGCTCTTGCCTTGTCCTAATTTTCTTTTCTTCTTGCCTCGCTAAGAAATCTTGTCACTATACGAGAACTGGTCTGCCCAGTGCTCGCCCCATTTTCTTCTACTTTTTGTTGCCTTCATATTGCTTCCGACTTGCCTTCACTTCCAGATCAACACTTTGCTCTTCTCGCCTGACATTATCAACTGCGTGATTATATAAACTGACGGGCGCTCTTCGTACCTGGTCTGCAACCAGTTTCATCACCACGAGTCTCGTATCCTTACCGCCATTTGGACTACTCTCCTCAGCAACCGATATCTTCATACGACACGATCGTGATACACATCTTTCATTACGTCATCGCTATGAGCAGAGGAGCCAGTGAAATGGCTGCCAATAGCTATCCCGACCTTTCCTTGAGGCCTGTTGGGCAGAGAATTACCAGCATCTACCGAGATCGCCTTGCTCAGTTCACGGCTGACGGACAATGGGAAAACTATAACCTGAAATCGTACGTCGCAAGCTGCTGGGAAGCTGTACGGGAGATATAACTAACCCGGTTCTTTTTAGGGTCATGTACAATGGCACAGCTTCTGGATCGCCTCATGTGAGGCTCTGGGCGTGGCAGGCTCCTGGTCAAGAACGGCCTACCTTTAAACATGCCGTCGCCCAAAACTTCAAGCCCACAAGCATTGGCGCCATGTTTGGCCCTTCATGGTCTACTCACTGGATCAAAGTAGAGCTAACGGTGCCTAAAGAACTGAGAGACAAAGAACATCTTGAGTTTCACTGGGACGCCCACAATGAGGGCATGGTGTGGTCGGAACACGGCGTCCCACTCCAGGGTCTTACTGGCAACAATGAGCGCATAGAGTGGATTCTGCCCAAATCGTTCCGAGATGGAAACCCTCACCTTTTTTACATCGAAATGGCTTGCAATGGAATGTTTGGGAATGCGCCGGGTGGCGACTCTATCCAACCACCGAACCCAAATCGATACTTCCAACTCACCAAGGCGGATATTGTAGCTGTCAACTTACAGGCTCGTGGCCTTTGGATAGACTTCTGGATTATCGGCGATGCAGCCCGGGAGTTCCCACAGGATACATGGCAACAGCACAAAGCACTGGATGTTTGCACCCGAATCATTGACTCCTTTGACAAGAATGATGTCAAGTCGCTGGACAAATGCCGGAAGATTGCCCAGGAGTACCTTGGCACTATGGTTGACTCCTCCAAGGTGTATGATTCGAAGGATCCCGCCCAGGTGTTTTGCATAGGCCATTGCCATATTGACAGCTGCTGGTTGTGGCCTTGGGCTGAAACCAAGCGCAAGGTTGCCCGGTCTTGGACCAATCAGTGCAACTTGATGGAACAATATCATGAGCTCAACTTTGCCTGTTCTCAGGCCCAGCAGTACAAATGGCTAGAAGAACACTATCCAGATGTTTTCAAGAGAGTCAAGCAAAAGGTCAAAGAAGGCCGTTTCCATCCTATTGGCGGAAGCTGGGTAGAGCACGATACCAACATGCCAAGTGGCGAATCTCTTACCAGACAATTTCTTTATGGCCAGCGGTATTTCGAGAGCCGCTTTGGTGCCCGCTCCAAGACCTTTTGGTTGCCGGACACGTTTGGATACTCGGGCCAGATTCCGCAACTGTGCCGTCTTGCAGGTATGAACCGCTTTATGACGCAAAAGCTCAGTTGGAACAACATCAACAAGTTCCCCCACACGACTTTCAACTGGGTGGCTCTTGATGGTACCCAGGTCATATGTCACATGCCCCCGGCTGAAACCTACACTGCTGAGGCGCACTTTGGTGATGTTAAACGCAGCCAGTCTCAGCATAAGTCAATGGACCAGGACTCGACTTCGCTTTTGGTTTTTGGAAAGGGTGATGGTGGTGGTGGCCCGACCTGGCAGCATGTCGAGAAGTTACGCCGCTGCCGTGGTGTATCCGACCAAGTTGGCCTTTTACCTCGAGTTAGTATGGGTAACTCAGCCGACGACTTTTTTGATAAGCTGCAAGAAAAGGCTGCAGGCTTTGCTACATGGTATGGCGAGCTATACTTTGAACTTCATCGTGGTACCTATACCACTCAGGCCAACAACAAGAAGAACAACCGCAAGGCCGAGGCTTTGATGCGCGATATTGAGTTCTTGGCTACTTGTGCCTCGCTGAAGAGCGGCCTGTCCTACCAATATCCCAAGAAGGACATTGATTTCATGTGGGAAGCCATTCTGCTGTGTCAGTTCCATGACTGTCTCCCCGGCAGTTCTATTGAGATGTGTTACGATGACTCCGACGAGGTAAGTGGAAGTGCGTTTTGTTGTTGGTCAGATCTCAAGCTTTTACTAACTTTCCATACGTTGTAGCTGTATGACCAGGTATTTAATCGCGGAAGAAAGCTATTGAAGAATGTCCTTGATGCCTTGGGCCTTTCAGACTCACCGGCCAAATCCTTGGCCGGATCGGTTGCCGTCAACACCTTGCCGTGGCCTCGCGCTGAGATTATCGACATCTCAGAGACAGAAGTCGGGGTAGCTTCAGGTTTGGGTAGTCTACTTACGATTGAGCCATTTGCTGAGGCTCAGACAAGCAATCCATTTGTCAGCATTCAGCAAGTGGCTAAGGACACCTTTGAGCTCAAGAATAGTCAGCTCAAGGTCACAGTACAAGGTGGTGTGATCACGTCGCTCTATGATATCCGCAACGAGCGTGAAGTGATTGAGCCTGGTGAAAAGGCTAATCAGTATGTCGTCTTTGACGACAAGCCTCTATACTGGCAGGCATGGGATGTCGAAGTCTATCATCTAGACTCTCGCAAGGAATTGGCCCAAGGGGAGACCAAAATCTTTGAAGCCAGACCTCATCGCGTGACTGTGGTGACACAGACTAAAATAAGCGACAAAAGCACCATTGTTAGTTACATTAGCTTGTCAGCGGCTGTTGACAACGAACAGACTGCAGTGGTCTGCCGTGCCGAGATAGATTGGCATGAAAGTATGAAATTTCTCAAGGTTGAGTTTCCGGTGGCCGTCCGCAATACCGACGCTTCTTACGAGACTGCATACGGTATCACCAAGCGTCCCACACACTACAACACGAGGTGAGCTTTTATTCATTTGGTATTTCTCTCAATTTTGTAAAGCTACTAACATTAACTGTGAATTTTAGCTGGGATATGGCGAAATTTGAAGTGTGCTGCCACCGCTTCGCCGATCTCTCCGAATCAAACTACGGCGTCTCAATTCTCAATGACTCGAAATACGGCTTCGCTACTTGCGGAAACCTCATGCGTCTTTCACTCTTGCGGTCTCCCAAGGCTCCCGATGCTCATGCCGACATGGGCCAACATAGCATTAGTTGGGCTATTCTGCCGCACGCAGGACCTCTAGATGCTTCGACTGTTCGTGCAGCGTATAACTTTAATACCCCTTTGCACGTAGTGTCCTCTAGGCCGTCTTCTTCGCTTTCTTCATCTTCGGCCAGTGTACTTGATTCTCACAAGGTGCCGATACAGCTGGTGGGAGATGCTTCACTAATGCTAGATTGCATCAAGAGAGGCGAAGACGATGAGGATGTGAGTGTGGGAGACTTGCCTGTACGCCCTGGAAAGAATGTGGTGATTCGTGTGTATGAGAGCTTGGGTGGCCATTCCAAGGCTGTGGTCAAGACTGACTGGTCCGTCAAACGCGTGCACAAGACAACAATTTTGGAAGATGAGCTAAGCGAGATTGAATTGTGCGATTCGCTATCATCGGCAATATCATCATTCCCAATTTCACTTCGGCCGTTTGAGGTAGCCACATACCGCCTGCAGCTGCTATGAAGAAGAGCCAAGCATCGATATGTTATGTAGTCTAATGTCACACAAATTTTACACATACGACCATAGCTTGTAGAAAACACGGGATCCCGTCCGCTCTCCCCTAGTTAAGCTACAAAGCGCTGGACCAGTACTACGGTGGGTGACCACGTGGGAATCCCCAGTGTTGTATGTCTTCTTTTTTATGCCCAAATACAGATTCAGTGCCTGTGATAGAGTCTGATATCTTTGTGGCCTAGCACATACGACCATAGCCTGTGGAAAATACGGGGTCCCGTCTGCTCCCCCCTAGTCAAGCCACAGAGCGCCGAACCAGTAGTATGGTGGGTGACCACATGCGAATCCTCGGTGTTGTATGTACTTTTTTTGCTCTTCAGGCAGTCAACAGTCTCTATTATAGTCTATGATATCCGCGTTGTCTAGCACATACGACCATAGCTTGTAGAAAACACGGGATCCCGTCCGCTCTCCCTTAGTTAAGCTACAAAGCGCTGGACCAGTAGTACGGTGGGTGACCACGTGCGAATCCCCAGTGTTGTATGTTCTTACTTTTTTCTGTTTATATTTTTATCATTTCTTCCACAAATTTATGTTATAAAGTGTGTTAAATAAACCCATTACAAGACACAAGAACGCCAGACATGGAAGGAGGAAAACCTGGAGATAACAAACAGACCGGAAAATATAAGTAGACCTCAACATCTCCTCATCAAAGAAATACATGTGCATAATTCAAGACAACTCATCCACGTCAATCGCATCCTCGACCAGCCGAATCAGCTCATCAATATCCGGCCGTTCTACCGGCTCCACCGCTAAACACTTGCGCACAATGTCCTTCACTGGCTCTGAAATCACCACCTCTTTCGACGCAGCTGCAGCATCCTGCTGTGCCCTCTTTAGGTTTGCTGCTGTGCCCTGTCGTTGCACTCCTTGACTTGGGCCCCCTTCTCCGGGGAACCGCCAATCACCACCCAGCACACAGAGGCTGAGCGAGCCGCCCGTCTCGTCCGAACGCGCCTCGAACGGCGACTTCCCAACAAGACAGGCATATAGTGTGCAGCCAAGTGACCAGATATCGACCTTGGTGTCAATAACGGCGCCATTGCGCACGTCAAAAAGCTCTGGCGCACGGTACGGCATAGTCGAATGCTCGGCGGCCGTGTCCTGCACGGCGACTGCCTGTGAATGTGAGGTGACCAGCAGTGGCGATGGCGCCACAGACCCCAGATCCATGAGAATGGGCCTAGTACCGGAGTCATCGATCATGATGTTTCCTGGCTTGATATCACGGTGGGCAAATGAACTAGCGGCAAGGGCAGCGGAAGATGACGCACCCATGAGCGGCTGTTGTTGTGCGGACTCGTGGTCACCATCAGCGCCAGCATTGGCAGCAGACTTTTTAGAGGCATTGCCGTTGCCATTGCTTTTGTTTTTGCGTTTCTGGTTCTTGTTCTTGGTGGATTTGCGTAGCGCTTGTTTTCCAGTGTCCGAGTCCGAGTCCGAGTCAAGACTCTCGAGATCGTCGTCGTCGTCTGCTTCGCTGCCCATTCGCATGCGTTCAATCGGGCGTGCCGCACCGCTGCCATTTCCACCTTTGTACTGGTGCATAGCCTTGAGCGCGCGACACACCCCAAGAAACAGTACCATTAGCTTTCGCTCGGGGAACTGGGTGCCGTTCACAAGGTTGGCATTGACCATGTCCTGCAAATTGCCGCGTTTGTAGTACGGCAGCAGCACATAAACGGTTTTGCTGTCTTCCCCGCCACCACGCTCAGTAGCTATGCAGTAGTCGATACTGTGGATGATACCGGGCGTTCCGGCAAAGGTACGGTAGGCCTCGACTTCCTTCATAGCGAGTGACACGGACTCGGCACCGAATGGGCATCGTATCTTTTTTAAGGCGAAGAGCTCGCCGGTCGAGATGTCCTGGACGAGATAAACATAGGAAAAGCCGCCCTTGAAAATGGGAGTACTGAGTTAGCTATCGAGAGTAATAGGAAAATAAGAGCGGCCGGGAAAGAAGAGTGGCGGGGAATTTACCTCACCAAGAAGCCGGAGGATCTTGAAGCTCCGGCTATTTATCTTGAGGGTTGGTGATCCAGGGAAGCAGTTCAGACAATTTCTCAATGACGCAAACAAGTCCATAACCATCTGCGCCATCTTGAATGTATTCGGTTTTGATTATGTTCGGCTTGCCTGAGTTGTTGACGTAAAACCCGAGAGCTTTGTGATTTTCTTTTTGCGATTGTTTGTCGCAAACTTCGGGATTTGGTTTGAGAAATGGGCGTATGCTTCTTCGTGATATATGGCTTGAGGAGGCGGCTTTTTCGTTGTTGATACGTTGGCTTATAATACCTCCAAACAAGTTGTCGTGAACTTTGTAAAAAGAGAACAACTGGAAGAGATTCCTATTGTTTCTTTACGGACAAGGAACGAGAGCTTAACCAACCCTTAATAGCCATGTAACCCTTGTTGCCTTAGAACCAATACCAACGTGGCCTGCTAGCCCCGCTTTATATTCTTGTATATTCATGTTGTAGACATAACTAGATGCGAGCCTCAACCATCTGTACAACTTTGGCAGCTTGTCACGTTTAGTCGATATGTTATAACATCATGTTTTCTTGAAATTATTGGATTGTCAAATTCAATCAAAAGAAAATGGTAGAAAAAGGTAGAAAAAGGGCAAGTTTTAAGAACAGTAAATGGTAGCCTAGAGATTTGCAAGACACAAGCGTCAAGTGAGGCTAAGGGGAAAACCATAAGGCCAGACAAGAAAAAAAGGCATAAAAGACAAAAAGAAAAGGCGGTGGTATCGATGAAGCATGAGGAGCAAGAAAAGAAAAAAAATAAAGAAATAGCAAGGGACAAGGAGGAAGGAGGAAGAAGAAGACAGATACGAAAGTCAGATCAGCCGGCCTTAAAAGGCATCTTCAAATGGGCAGTCAACACTATCGTGGCCATCCCGTTCGCAGACTGCACACCACTTGGACGGATCGATAGTTCCACTCTCTTTACCAGCAACAGGACCCGACTCCATGGGGTTGGGCATGACTTTGACTGGCGCTGTAGCCAGAGGAGCTGGAGCCGGGGGTGTGGTAGACTCGCCCGAGGATGGTGGCGGTGTGTTCTTTGATCGAAGCGGGGCAACCTTGTAACTTTCATCTTGGATATCGTTCGCGCTCGCGTTGCTTGCCGTGGCTTTGAGCGTATCGCGGTTGCTTCCATTAATCGCAACTGAGGTAGGCTTGGGCCCATCGGGACCAAACATGTTGGTGCACGTCAGAATATCATGTCCGTTGGTCTCGCAAATCTCGCACCAGAGAGTGCTTGTCTCGGTAGCCGTTGAATATGTGTCGCTTTCCGGCATAGTATCCAGCGTTGAACCCCGTTTATGGCCTGTCAGGTCCGAGGACGTTATTCGGGGCTCAGGACCAGAACTGCGGTCACGAATATGGCTAATACCGTTCTTTGACGAGTCCCGCAACGAAGAAGGCCGGATGGTCATACCGCTGGTTCGGTGAGAGTGAGAAGGGGGATGGGGGTGAGAGTTGGGTCTGCTATTCAACGGCTTTGTGGTAAAACTACCACTACGACGTAGGCCCTCAATCTCACGTTCCAACTCTTCCTCACGATCGGCCTTGCTATCAAGCATGGCACGCAGCTCATTGATCTCGCGTTCCTGTTTTTCACGCAAAAGACGAGTTTCAACCGAGTCACCGCTGCCATTGGACGGGCCGGTTATCGGCGGTGAGTTGGGTGCTGAATCGCGGCTAAGAGAGTGAATAATTGCCTTAAGTCCGCGAATCTCGTCTTCTTTCTGTTCCAATTCCTTGGACGTAGTCAGGGAGCTTCTGTTGGCACTGGCTGATATACCATTGGCGGTGGCCCCAGAAGAAATGGTACTGCTGGCAGCACCGTTTGCATTCTTTTCCTTTTCGCGACGAAGTTCTGAGCGCGTGCGTTCAACTTCGCCTCTCAAGAACTCAACTTCTCCGCGAGCTTCAGCTTCGCCCCGTCTGGCATCCTCCAAACCCTCTTCTAGCTCTTGTACCAATTCCTCCAGTTGCTTAAGCTGGCGGGCTACAACGTCGACATCTTCCAAGCGGGCTTCAAGTTCTTTGATTTCTTGTAGGAGATCCTTTTCCTGGGCCTGGTACACCCTCAAGGTTTCAGTGTTGGCCATTTCCAGAGTGTCAATGGTGCTTCGGAAATCAGCGCGATGAGAATCAAACTCCGATGTCAGGAGAGCAATCTTTTCGTTTTTTTCCCGTAGTAGAGCTCTTAACTGGGCGGTATCGTGGTCGTCAATGCTATCCCGATGTTGACGCACGTTGTTTGGATTTTCCATGAGTTGTTGAACTTCTGCCAGTGCGCCCTCCATTTCTGTTAGTGTAGCAGCTTGGTCGCGCAACTGTCGATCTCTGTCCTCAATTTGGGCACGCAAGCGTTCAACTTCGTCGTCGGTTGCTTGGGTGGCATGACCATTCGATGAAGCAGTGGCTGTCCTGGAAGAGGGTCTATTGCGAGAGACTGAGGATACGCCAGCATTGGTCCGAGCCCGCTGTATGCTCGGAACGGGTGGTTCTTCATCATCAAACGACATCGGTCTCATTCCCATGGCAGAAGAACTGCGGCTTCCGATAAGACTGGACTTAAAATCCAGTCTGGAGCCTGGTAGTTTCTTGGAAGGGTCGCCAGCAGTTCCTCGAACGCTCTGGGAAAATTTGTTTGTAATCGGACTGCCATACTTGGGACCTTTGGTGGGAGACTTGACACCACTGTTTATAGAAGGGCGGGGGGCGGGTGTCATCTGCACTCGTCGAAGTGGTGACTCGGGGCGGTGTAGAGATGGCCGGGGCTTTTTCCCCAGCGGACTAGCAGCACGCCCGGGGCCAACGGATTGACTGAATTTGAGTGTCGAGGGCGTGGGTGGGGTGGTGCTATTGGTGTTTTGGCTGTAGCTCTTGATGCCATTGATGGTAGGCGTAGCAGGGTAGCTGTTGGAGCCATCGTGACGCAAGATCTTGGTAACAGGGACGAAGATTCCGGCTCCTGCTAACGTAGTAGTGAAGTAGGAAATACTACAAGTGAAGAGAAAAAAAAAGACATGATTAGAAAGACAAGTTCGGCGGATGGGATAGGTGTTAGGAGATAGGGCAGAACGTACCCGTCAACATCGCCACTGTTCTTGCCGCGGCTAGCAAACTCGGGCAGCAACTCAACGCCTGCAAACACGCCCTTTTTACCATTAACAGAGCCAACAAAGCGCACTGTGCCCTTCATGCCTCCCGGCACATCAACAAAATCACCAACAAGCAAATCATCGGCCATGTTGGCGGTGGTGATGTTATTGTTGTGAGTGAGCGTATCAAGTGTCAAAGCTGTTCTAGAAGACGATTCCCCAACAACAGAGCTCAAGACATACGGCTCGCTGACATCCGGAATGGAGGCCAAAGCAGAAGGATTCAGGCTGGGGATGGATTTTTTGCGACTGAGGGTCAAAGGCGGTGGCTGGAGTTGCTGAGAGGGGGGACTGGCAGCGTGGCGATGGCTTGTGTTGATGTTTTTGTTGCCGTTGTTGCCGTTGTTGTCGTTGGGCGCAATGAGTGTCTGGCTGGATCCTAAGCGGGTATAAAGACCGTGAAGATTGGACGACGAGGCTGTGGAAAAGATTCCCGGGTTATTGGAGGCAGAGGAGGAGGAGTTGAGTCCGACAGCTGAAGCTGACTTTCGCAGTGATCTGGGCAAAACTCGCGGTACTGAGAGCGATGGCGGCGAAGCAGACGAAGAGGGCGCTGCCAGAGCAGAAGATGACAGAATCATAGCAGAAAGAGGAGCTGAAAAAAAGAGGAAGGGCAAGGAAGTCGAGAGAAGGGAGCAGAGGCCAGGAAGGAAAGAAAATGAAAACAAAAGTAAGACAACGGAATTTAGTCCAAGCTTTGTATTCTTAGGCTGTTGTCAGCCCGCGTTGGGACCTGAAAATCAGCAGGCTGTAGGTGCTACCCCACTGATCGACCCACTGATCCCAGGGTCCTGTGCGCTGTAATGGCATAGACGGTACTCTAACGAAAGCAAAAGGCCCAAATTAGGCGTGGTCGGCTCAGAGGCCAGAGGCTAGAGGATGAGGCGAGGACGGCCTCGATTTGTCTGTGTCTTAATTGTTTATCTTCTAAATAGCTTTTCCTGTAGAATCTGGCATCATAGCAGATGTCTTGTCTAGCTTGAAGCTTAAGCTATGGGTCAGACGTTAAGTTTGACAGGCAAGCTACTCAGCCCACAGAAGGGGAAAAAAAGAAAACAAGAGATCTGAAACTTGACGTCTGTTTGTTCAATCCAAAGCCCTTCCACCATGTGAAAGAGAGAGAAAGAACGAAACAAATACTGGAAACAACAGGGTCGCAGTGGTAAACAAAGAAAGTAAAAGAAAAGAATTCCGTGAATACCGTACCTTGTCTCGCACTCAGCCAGCCAGGTATGTACCTAGGTATCCTATGTGAGCCCTAACCCTACGCAAAGTGTCACATGTTTTGTCTACATTGTTTCTGGTATCCCATGTTGTCGAGTGAGATGGTATTGGCTCTGCTAGATGAACCGAGAATATTTTAAGTTTGGAGAAGAAAAGAAACTGGTAATCTAGAAGTATGGTGGGTGGGATTCCATGTAAAGCAACAAACAGCCGAAGCTTATAAATAAGTAGTAGGTGATACTGCGATAGCTGCGATACTTTGACGGTTTTATTAGGGTCACTGATAAGTATAGCTTGCTGCAATGGCTCAAGCTTTGTTTAGAATTAAGCAAAAAATATAAGAGGAAGAACAGGAGTACGATCCTCTAGGGTAGGGGTTTTATGGTCCACGAGTAAGCCTGGGCTTAAAGACCAAAGGTATCTGAGCACAGTAAAGAAGTCCCAACACAGGCAGTTCCAATAAGTTTAACTTGCATTGCTTGATTATGCGCCATCCCTAAGCCTCTAACCCTAGCTCAAGCTCTGAACCCGTGCTTCTAACATGTGCCCCACATCTATGTGTGCAGAGACAGAGGCAAAGTTGGTGTCATTTCTTCATTGTCACTTGTACTGCATGCCTTGCGCGTCGCCAGTTGCAATCGATATCGACTTGCGAACCAAAACCTCACGACCAAACACCAAACGTTAAGCGCAAAACCAACATACTAAATCAACTCACTCCTCACAACTCAACACAGATGGATAAAACAGAGTCGCAACCGTTACCAGCCACCGACGCCATCACTGCCGTCACCGACCAGGCTCAGAGTCAGAGCTCCGTTGCCGCGAAGCGCACCACTTCAGAAGAACCGAATACCGCCCCCGACACCAAGAGAATCAAAACAAGCCATAGCCACGATGGCCTGACAGAGCCAGATACAGCACCCCCAGCAGCTGCGCCATTCAGGGTTCCTTTTCCTGATAAGGTATGTCCATGTCGCCATGGCCGAGACACGTGCTGTATTGGCCTCTTCTAACAGTCGCAAAGCCCGCAGTATTGGAAGAACGCAACGGCGAAATCGAATTCCGAGTTGTCAACAACGATGGCACAAGAGAAAGCTTCATAATCCTCACGGGTCTTAAGTGCTTGTTCCAAAAACAACTGCCCAAAATGCCCAAGGATTACATTGCACGACTTGTCTATGATCGTACACACAGGTCTATCGCTATTGTCAAAATGCCGCTCGAGGTCATTGGTGGCATATCATATCGAGAATTTAGGAGCCGCAAGTTTGCTGAGATCGTGTTTTGCGCCGTCTCTTCCGATCAACAAGTCAAGGGATATGGTGCTCATCTTATGGCCCATTTGAAAGACTATGTGAAAGCCACTTCCCCAGTGATGCATTTCCTAACGTACGCCGACAACTACGCCACGGGCTATTTTCAAAAACAGGGCTTCACCAAAGAAATCACGCTTGACAAGTCGGTATGGATGGGCTACATCAAAGATTATGAAGGTGGAACGATGATGCAATGCTCTATGCTCCCCCGAATACGCTATCTTGAGGCCGGCCGAATGTTGCTCAAGCAAAAAGAGACTGTACAAGCCAAGATCCGCCACCTAAGCAAAAGCCACATTGTTCATCAGCCGCCCCAACAGTGGGCGAATGGTGTAACCCCAATCGATCCACTATCAATCCCGGCAATTCGTGCAACGGGATGGTCTCCCGATATGGACGAGCTGGCGCGTGTGCCACGACACGGTCCTCTTTTCCATGAACTCCGAAGGTTCTTGTACCAAATCCAAAACCACAAACAAGCATGGCCGTTCCTCAATCCAGTTAACAGAGACGAGGTGCCTGACTACTATAATGTCATTTCATCACCAATGGATCTGTCGACCGTAGAAGAGCGGCTGGAGCATGACTTCTACACGGCTCCAAAGGATCTTGTTAGTGACCTTAAGCTCATTTTCAGCAACTGTCGGCAGTACAATGACCCAACAACGGTCTACACCAAGTGTGCAGTTAAGCTGGAGAAATACATGTGGAGTCTTATTAAAGAGATTCCCGAGTGGTACGAGCTGCTTGATGAGTAGACCTGGTGCGACTATGTTCAGAGATCAAACTGGAAGGGGAGTCTGGTAGAACCTACATAACAGAACAGACGACTTTGATGTGCAGAACATCCGCGTACGCAGGTCCAATATATGTATTCCCAGGCGTTTATATATTCAGAAATTAGTGTATATATAGATACTCAGCGACTTGACTTTTTGCTTTCCCACACATGGCGCACACAGCCGTGTGCATACTTGCTACTTGTGCAACGTCTGTCTTTGTCTACCGGCCTAGAAGCTGTTGAAGCCTGGAGCGAGAGATTGCAAAAGTTGGGAATGAAAAGCCTACAATTCTCACCATCGTTTCCATGTATTCATGAAAATCAACGCCCATTTCTATCGTCGTAGGGAAGAGTTACCCATGATGAAGTACTGAAACGTCGGTTTTGCGAAGTGGATACAATAGTCATATTCCAGACTCTTGATAGTATAGACACGCTGTTATCTTGGTCCTATTCTGTTGTGCTCACCATCTGTTGCTTTGAAAACACATTGAATGTGAGGCTTAGTTGGGGTACGTGACATTCTGCCGAATACACCGGGCTAAAATGCTTGCTAATGGATAATGCAATCAATGTAAACTGGGGCGTTTCGTTTCTTACGACTTCGCGGCTGGTCGGTGTTTGTGACGTCAGTCGTCTTGATCACAAGGCGTGACTCAGCAAGTAATGCATGACCCAGAAAAATATATTGACTATGTTTACCAATAAGACATACGTACACAATTCACCAAAAAAGAATAACAGTACTCGAGCGTACCCGGATACCGAAGTTTTCGGAGCTGATGACCACGATGGGATTCGAACCCACAATCTTTTGATTCGTAGTCAAACGCCTTGCCATTGGGCCACGCGGCCAGTTACTTTAGTTGTTGAATAAGGCTTGACGTACTTGCACTTGTGTACCTTCCGCACAGTCAAGTGGCGAGTCGTATGCTCTTAGTGAGTTAGGTAGACTTGAAATATATCAAATCAAATCAAATTAAAGCCTGGAAGCGTAACGATACTGACATATGCTTCTATGGCCGACGTAAATTTGATTCTTTCCATGGCTATCTAATTCTATTCCGAGTCGTCTCTATGCCGCTCAATGATGTCATCCCGCCCGATAGGCCGCGTGCCGTCGTTGAAAACCATTGCTTCACGGTGTTGTCTGCGGAGTCGTACTTCTTCCTCGGACTGTTCACGCGCCCGAGAGAGAACTCTCGCATTCAAATCACTGCATTCCATGGCATACCTATCGTCCCAGTGAGATGTATATGAAGAACCACCCCACGAGTCCGGATTCACGTCAACATTTGTCGGAAACGGAACAAGTTTGGCTCTCCGGAGAGCATCCATACCGGCGGCTGTCTTTTGTAGACATCTAATGAGATCAGCAACTTTGTTGCGCTTGTTTGTGTATTCGTAAAAGTTCTTTTGGCGTTCCTCATCACTGTCGCCCCAGTTCTGCTTAACGAGCCACTTTTCAATAAACTTGGACTCTATGAGCAGACTGTTGCTATTATCGCGTGCCTGTGTGAGTTCGTAGAGAAAGGAGAGGGCCAGCTTCTCAGTCTCGTCTCGAAGACTCTGTTCATCCCACGTGCTGGTATCAAGCTTGGGAATCACGGAATCGCTTAGGCAGTGCTCCAAGCACCGCACAAATGCATTGTACGAGCGTTGATTATAGAGCTTTCTGAGCGGATACTGTGATCCGTCTACAGTGAAGTTGAAGTCAGAGAGATGTACACATGGGGTATGCGAGGAGGGGTGGAATGAATCAAAGAGACTCACATGTGCTAGTCATTACGAGAGCAAGAGATTGCAAACAGCGAAGTCTCGTTTCATAGCTCTTCTGAGTAATGCCCATAAGTAAAATTTTTAGTGTGCTTCCATCTTCAACTGCCCGATCTGACAAGATCTTGAGCGAAATATCCCTGATTGAATAGTTGGGATGGTCTATCAGCTTTTCAATCGTATCCAGTGGTAATGCATCTTCAGTCTCTTGTGTAATATACTGTGTCTTCACCGGTACCGGCTCCATGACGCTGTCTTCCTTGACTGAGTTGAGCATGCTCCACATGACGCCAACCATGGTGACAGCATAAGCTGCCATGCCAAACAATAGCAGACGCTCATTTTTGATAGTGCCAATGAGGCCGAGTGAACTCATGATGCTTGAATTTGTTCGGGTTTGGGTTTGGGTTTGTGCGTCAAGAGCCAAAGTTTGATATATCCAAGCCCGGCATAACCAAGTTGAGAAGAGTCTGATGGCAACTCCAGCTGAGAATTGATTTTCAAGCGAATAAAAGAGATGAAATTAGTTGATATAAACAAAAAAAAAACCAGGCACTCGAAAGCAAAACAATTAGTCGTAGGGAAACAAATGGCTGTACAGCCAAAGGCGTCATCAGTCTGAAGCTATGGTTGTAGCTGGGGGTTGGCAGATTATGCCGGATCTCACCGCCTCTAGATAAGATAAGATATAAGTGGGGCTTTATACAAAAATAATTTTTGGATCTATAGATTGTCGTGAACTCTCTTTTGTAGCGCTGCGCTGCTTGCTAGGTCTCGTTGTTTTGCCATCATTGCGACTGGCGCTTGACTGACAAGTGCCCTTTTTCTCTACCTCATTCTTTTCCCTTACACGACACCAGCTCCAGGATGGCTCCGTCTCAGTTAAAGCGATTGAAGTCCTCGCTCCGAGAGCAGGGAATTATTGGCCCGCAAAAGTCAAAGAAGCAGAAAAAGGCCCAGGCCAACGATGCCAAAGGCCAGACCGAGAAGCGTCTGCGCAAAGCCGCCGCTCTGGGAAACATCCGCGAGCAGTTCAATCCATTCGACTTGAAGCACAGTCGCGGCCCCAAGTTCGATGTTACAACCAACAAACCCGCAGCCTCCAAGGGCGTTATGGGGCGGCCTGGTGTCACCAAGGCCGTGGGCGAGCAGAGAGTATGTCCTTTTGTCTTTGTTGCAGCAGATGTGTATGGCTCATGTTATACGGCGTGTACTAATGTTGCTGAATCTTTAGCGTCAAGAAACCCTACTTGTTGAGATGCAACGGCGCAACAAGGTCGGCGGCATCCTGGATAGACGAATCGGCGAATACGACCCGAACATGGCTCTCGAAGATAAGATGCTGGAGCGTTTTGTTGCTGAAAAGCAGCGCAGCCACAAGAAGACTTCATTGTTCGATCTCGAGGACGAGGAGCCCGTCAGTGCCTTGACCCATAACGGCCAGGCTCTAAGCTTTGACGACTACAACGATAACGACGATGACATGTCTGATATTGGCAGCGACGTTTCCATGGACGAACGGAAAAAGATTAAGCGCCAGCGCTTCTTGGAACAGCTTCAGGCCGACAGAGATGCCGCGGAAGAGGCTGGCGACGACGGCCAGCCCAAAATCAAAAAGTCGAAGCAAGAGGTCATGAAGGAATTGATAGCCAAGTCCAAGATGTACAAGTACGAACGCCAGGCAGCCAAAGAGGACGACCTGGAAGTTATCGCGGATATCGACAAGGAGACACACGATGTTCTGAACCTCCTGTTGGGCTCCAAGCCCAAAAAGGACGCCGTGCCAACCGAAAAGACCGTGACTAAGGTTGCAGGCATGGATCGCGCTGAGTTCGAAAGAGACTTTGACAGGAAGATCAAGCTACTCGCGGAAGATACTCGTTCGAAGCCTGCTGAACGCACAAAGACCGATGAAGAGATTGCCGCGGAACAGTCCGAGAAGCTCAAGAAACTAGAGGAAAAACGTCTCAGGCGGATGAACGGCGAGGAGGATTCATCAGAGTCTGAACAGTCAGACGATGAGACTTCCAAGGCCGCTCCCCAGGATGGTATGCATGTGGATGAAGAGGATGAAGAGGAAGATTTTGGTTTGGGCCAGGGTATCAAGACCAGACACACTGCTGCCGATCTTGGATTTGAAGATGAAGATGATTTCCTCATCGATGACGATCTTGTGGCCAGCGGCTCAGATGTGGATGTTGCATCTAGCGATGAAGATGACGAAGATGACTCTGAAGACGACGAAGAAAACGATTCGGAAGACGACGATGAAGAAGAAGAGGAGGATGACGAGTTCACACAAGGCCTACGGTTAACAGCACAAGAGCTTCAAAATCCTGCATTTGAGACTTCGGGTGTCAAAACCCGTGAGGGCAACGACGAGTCGGGTCTTCCTTATACCTTCCCATGCCCCCAATCACTCGATGAACTGCTTACCGTCATCACCGCCCACCCTTTCGACAAAGTGCCTACTGTCGTTCAGCGGATAAGAGCGCTGTACCACCCCAGTCTTGACAGCACCAACAAGGACAAGCTGAGTCACTTTGTTGAAGCTTTGGTTGACTTTGTCGTCAATTGCCATGAGTTTGAAGGCGTCGAGTTTGCCGTGATTGAGAGCGTGTCCAGACACATCCACTCTATGGCTAAAATGTTCCCGATCAACGTCGCTAAGCAATGCCGCAAATACATCGCCGAGCTTACTGAGCAGCGTCCCTTGGCGCCTACCATGGGCGATCTGGTTCTTCTGACGATTGTTGGATCCATGTTCCCCACGTCCGATCACTTCCATCAAGTGGTCACGCCCGCCATGCTCTGCATGGCCCGTTATCTCGGGCAGAAGGTGCCGCAAAATGTCACTGACTATGCTGTTGGTGCCTTCCTGGTGACTCTTGTCTTGCAGTACCAGCAGATGGCCAAGCGCTTTGTTCCCGAAGTGCTTGTTTTCTCACTGAATGCACTTGTCTCGCTTGCTCCCATTAAGCCCTCAACGCCCATCGGCTCATTCCCCATCCATGAGCCCGCCAAGGGCATCCGAATCAGCAAGGCCCAAAACATTGGTGTTCGCAAGATGAAGCTCACTGACTGCGAGGTCGGTGAGCTTACGCCCAAGGAGGAGCTGACGCTCAAGGTTTCCCTTGTTGATACCTTTGTGCAATTGCTTGACGCCGCCTCCGAGGTGTGGACAAGCAAGGCCGCATTTTCCGAGACCTTCCAGGCCGCCCAAGACACACTGAAGCACCTGCGCTCCAAAGTCTCACGCAGCCATCTCCCCGCATCCCTCGTCGAGCGCCTAGACCGCACAGCAACTAAACTGGCCCGCTCATTGAAAGTCTCTCAGCTCAACCGTCGGCCGCTGGAGCTGCATCACCACAAGCCGTTGGCCATCAAGATGTCATTCCCCAAGTTCGAGGATCAGTTCGACCCCACCAAGCACTACGACCCCAACAAGGACCGCGCCGAGTCCGCGCGCCTGCAAAAGGAGTACAAGCGCGAGCGCAAGGGCGCCCTGCGCGAGCTGCGCAAGGATGCGAACTTCATGGCCCGGGAGAAGCTGCGTGTCAAGAAGATCAAGGACGAGGCGTACGAGAAAAAGTACAAGCGACTGGTGGCAGAGATCCAGGGCGAAGAGGGCGCAGCATCCAACGAGTACGAGCGCGAGAAGTCGGCTCGCAAGAGAGCGAGATCTCGGGCATAGAAGAGGAGTCAAGACGTGCGTTAGCTACTTGCTGGTGTTTGTTGTATTTCTTTCTGTTTCCGTCATGCATGGTTGGGACCGCCTCTATTGCCCTGGCCTTCCTTTGGTATTATTTTGGTTGATATACGGAGTTTTTGCGTTGTTGTTGTTGTACTACTGGTAGTTGCAAAAGAAAATTCACAGCTTTTTATACTGCATGCTAGAGATTTGTCTGTGAGTCGGTGCTTTTGATCTTGATTTTGATCATCAAATAAAAGTACGAAGTGGGTGAAGAGACGAACTAAAAAAGAAGTCTTCATCTCGAAATGCTGCGATGATGGTAGAAAAAAAAATGGTCGTTGCTCCTGGTGGGGGTCGAACCCACGCTATTGAAGGGGTTAGTATTGTGAAATGATGATTGGCGGACTTGTGGTGGGGCTGTAACTTACACTTTCGCATTTCGTCATATTTATCAGCGGATCTGATCAATATAAGAACGACACGCTAACCACTGCGTCACAGGAGCGGACGAGGTTGGATTCAGAAAATCGGCGGCCTATCGGTATTAATACAACATAGTTTGTCAGTGGGGCCACCGTCTTTGCTTTAGTTGCCAGCTTATTCATGCTCTCTGGGGGGCTTATCCCTTTGTTCATTTGATAGCATTTCCGCTCCGCATTATCAAAAATCACGATTCTCCAAAACATCTTTGTTAGTATCATTCTTCACATTATTAACCAACACCTACTAACAGTCGAATGCAGCTACCATGAGCTCCTGTCATAGACCACCACAGACGGAGCCGCCAGCTCGTCCAATGCAAGCTACAAAAAGTGCCAGCGTGCACCAGGATGACGACGATGAGCTTGATGACTACATGACCATGGCTATCCTAGAACCTACGCAGCCTATCAAGGAAACCTCATTTCAACGCACCCGGCGCCTTAAAAAAGAGGCCATGGCCCGGGGTCAGCCCAAGTCCAAAGCTGAGATTGCCCTTGAAGAAGCCGCAGCACGCGATGCCGCGCTATCCACATCTCTTCTGCATGCACCTGGTGCCAAGAAGAGCAAGGGCCTCGCGATGATGGCAAAGATGGGCTTTGCCGGCGGTGGCCTGGGAAAAAAGACGGAGACGGGGCAGGGCAGCGGCATAGCAGAGCCTATCCGCGTGAAAATCAAGAGTGATAAAGAGGGTATCGGCATGGAGTCTGAGAGAAAACGCAAGCTACGAGAAGAGGCGGGGCGTCTGGCAAAGGAACATGATGGCGCTTCAAAGAAGGCCAAGGTTCTAGATCCTCTCGAGTACCGTGATCGTTTGGCTAAAGAGCGCGAGGCAGAGCGCATAGAAAAACAGGTCCTCGCTGCCCAGCGAATGGCATTGCGTCTACACGATGAGAAGGTCGAGGCTGGGGTCGAGGCTGGAGTTGAGGCTGGAGCCGAGGCCGGAGCTGGGTCTGAGAATGGAGCAGAGACATGCCAGACAAAGGATATCAAGAACACCAATGTCCTCTGGCGTGGGCTGGTTAAGGCCCGGCGAGAAGCCGAGCGTCAGAAGCAACTCAAGCGCAGGCTAGAAGAAAGTCTTTCTGCAATTCACGGAGGAGACGAAGGCGCAGAAGATGACGATGATAGAATGGCATTAGGGAAAGACATGTTGTCACTGTTACCCGTGGACGAAAGCGAGGCTGTCGACGATCAAGAGCTGGACGAGTTTGAGGGCCTGGAGCCAGCTCGGAAACTCAACAGGCTGCTGGTGCATCTCAGAGAAGAACACAAGTATTGCCTGTGGTGCAAATGTGCATACCCAGATGCAGAAATGGATGGATGTCCGGGAATCACCGAGGAAGAACATGATTAGTTGGCTAGTAATCAAGAGACTGGGTATAAGACAAGAAACTATGTATGTAAACAAAAAATGCAACGTCCATATAGCATGTATCGCCACACACACACACACACATAGCAAACAAAAAAAAAAAAAAGAACAAAGAAAAAAGAACGATAGTACACAACGAACCAATGCCCACGAAATAACCATGTGTTAGGCCCGGCTCCATCCATCTCTCCCGCCCTACCTCCTGTCTACACCTCGAAATAATAATCATCATCGAGACCCTCTCGATCCGGAACGATGCCCATGCCCGGTGCCGGTCGAGAATACGACGTCTCAAGATTGACATTGAGGAGCCTGATTTTCAGCCCATAGTCGCTGACCATGTTCACCAGCTTGTGGGTCTCGGCTGTGATTGGCGTCTGGTGCAGCAACAGAAGCAGGCCATCGAGCCATTCAGACGCCGCACTCTGGTGTAGTGGAAACAGAACAAGCACTGCCTTTTCATCTGAATGGCGGTCGCCGTCGGGGCCGTCGAAGCTGTTGATGGTAATTTTGTGAGCCTTGTTCGAACTGGCACCGTTTTGCAGAGGAGTGGCAGATACGACTGAGCCGTGACTGACGCTGCTTTTGTGGCCCGCTGGCGTCGGTGTTATAGAGCCCGTGTCATCGTGGTCCTCGCCGCCATCTGCATTGCCAGTTGATGAGACATTCGATACAACGGAACTGATGGTACTCAGATCGATTTTCTGCGTTAAATCATCAAGGGTGGGATCGTGGGATATCTTCTCGGCAAAGTCGGCATAGTGCAAGAAACGGCGGTTATGTGAGAGGCGTGCAAACCGCCATGGGGTTGCCGTGTAAAGCGGGCGTTTTCGGGCGCTGTTCCCAAGGCTATCGATCTCGGCATTACTGCCGTTCCCCATGCTCCCATTCTGTGCAGACTGCGCCGTGCTGTTGGCTGTATTTGAGCGCGGGAACTCACGCTTGGGCGTTGGTCTGGTGAACCAGGCGCCTTGCAGTAGACAGCGGATGCGTTGTTCTTTCACAAACTGTAGTGCCTCATTACGTAGTTCCTCGCGGACTTGGTACAAGTGTTGACCCCAGTTGTCCTCGAATGACATCTCCAACAGCTCCATTTGCAGAGCGCGAAGTCGTGCACACTCAAACTCCTGCAGTTCTTCTTCCACTTCCACCACGCTCTTGGTTCGCGTAGCCTGGCCGATCACTTGCTCTATCAGGATCCGCACCAGCTCGGCAACCTTGTCAAAGTCGGCACGTACGGCTCCAGTGGCCTTCCACAAGCGGAAAAAGGCGTGAAGACCGGCAGTGTGCATGCGCGACCATTGGAGGATGAGCGGCTTGAAGAGCTTTTCGTCCATCTTGTTAGCGTCAAGCGACTGGTGGCTCTTAGGCTCGTCCACGTCTTTATCAACCTCAAAGTGATCGTAGAGGATGATGCTGACTGCCATGCTTGCTCTGGCAACGGGGCTGCGCTCGTGGAGTGGTTTTGAAGACTGCTCGAGAAGCAGCTTTTGGAAGCCATCCTCGTTCTTTTTTACATAGTCGGCAAGATCCATCAGACCTAGATATCCGCAGAAATCAAACTCGGGCGCCGGATTTTCCGTCTCGAAGCCTAGTCGCCGCCATTTGCTAGGGTTATGTTTGCGACCTCTCTCCTTGTCCTGCCTGCTATCGACCGATTCTTCCTTGGAGCTGTGGGAGACGGACTGGTTCCGGCCTGGGGCAGACGAGAGATGTATGCTTTTCAAGGCTCGTCGGTGCTCTGGGCGCTCTTGATCCACGTTAATCTGACGCCACTTGCGCAGCAACACCTTTACCAATGACTGGAATTCTAAAAGGGGGTGTGCTAGATCCTGCAGGGCACTACTTTGCATTAGACTGAACACGCTCTTGAAGAGGCCGAGATCTTGCAGCCTTTTGATAAACTTGAGCCAGTCTTCGAGAGGAACCAGGCTGTCTTTGCCATCGACCATGATGGAGTCGCGAATCAAGGCATTGATGAGTTGAAGCGAATTGGCGCACAGCATGTGGTCTGCTGACTGAAGCTGTTGCACCACAAGCTCGAAGAACTGCGGATACACGGCAACAGCTGGCTTCAAAGCCCGGAAGCCAAATGTGATTTCAGGATACGAGGACGTGCTGGGGCGCGAATGACTGACGAGCGCTACCAGAATAGACATGGCACCACGCAGAATGTTGACGAGGGGGTTTGTCACAATCAGCTCGACAATGCGCTCAATTAGATCGCTGGCATGCGACCCGTTAAAGATATCCCAGCCCATATCAACCTCCAACAGTCTGCTCAGACTCTGGAGTGCATACGCCAGCGTATTCCCGCCCAGTGTCATGATCAGACGACGTAGTATGTCGAGGCCACCAGAGGATATAAAAACATCTGCAAAGGCCGGGTCATTGATGGAGGACTGTAGTTTGAAGACGGCCATACGTCGAGAGGCATCTTCATCGCTATTCAGGCGGTCGAGTAGCGCCGGGATATCGGCCTGATCCATATTTCCGAGATCGAATATGGATGGCTATTGGTTGACGATAGTGGTTTGCGATATATTCCAGTCGGCTGGTCGGCGGGTCGTTCGCTCGGTTGGTTCGATCGCGGTATGGGCTGGTGTGAAGACGTTCTACTGCCAATCACAGAGTGCAGTATTCCATGCGCTGTAGCCTGGCGAGTGACGTGTATGGTAGAGGTCGAGCAGAGGGGCAATCGGAAGTTGAAGGAGAGGCGGCGGCACTGGAAGGAGAGAGAAGGAGAGCAGGTGTCACAAGACAGCTGTCGTTGCTGTGAACAACCCCTGGATTGTTTT
The DNA here is from genome assembly GCA_017591655.1 of Thielaviopsis populi. Taxonomy (NCBI): domain Eukaryota; kingdom Fungi; phylum Ascomycota; class Sordariomycetes; order Microascales; family Ceratocystidaceae; genus Thielaviopsis; species Thielaviopsis populi. The sequence continues at coordinate 96,248 of JADILG010000003.1, read as the reverse complement.
GTCACGTAGGAAGCGGCGCAAGAAGCAAGAAAAATGGGAGGGGAGAAAGCAGAAAAGAGCAAGAAAGAAAGAAAAAGAAAAATATCAGTGAATTAAAAATAAAGGGTTTTTGTTTTAGTCAACATGCGCCAGCTCACAAGAGAAGGCACACCACCGAGGAGAAGGTAATTACAGGTTTTAGCTGCGGAAATCAACAATTTGGGGGAAGAAGAAAAAGAAGTTGCCTGTATTGCTTGTTTCACTGGCGCAAATAAATGAGTAGTTGCTCCTGCCGATCACGAGGGATTCGTAGAGAGTCGAAAGCCCACGTTCTTTTAGCAGATGCATTTTAAGACGGTTCCTTCTGCTTTGGATACTGGCTGTCGTTGACACGCAATATATAGACAATCAATGTCCGATGTGATGACACTATCTGTGCATTTCTGCTGATCTGATTAGATTATCCAAGCGTAGGTATGTCGTCATCTTCACGTGTGCTTGCTTGAGGGAAGGACAGTCAGTCTTCCTGTCTTCTGGGGCAGTGAGTTGCCACAATGACCATTTTCTATCACTCTTGGTGACTTTCTGAAAGAATGTCAAGGCAAGAGACATGCATGTGCACACAAGTACATCTTTATGTACATATACGCACCACCTCAAACTTTGAGTAGCAACGCTCCGACGACAAACAACAGTTCACCATGTCGACACTGTTTAGACAACTAGAAGCCTACAGCAAAAAAAATTGGGGTTTGCTCTCTTCTTTTCTTCCAAGATATCCCAAGACAAGTGCTCCTCAGCTGCAGCCACAACTCGTGTGCTTCGGGTTACAACTTGACAGCTGTAGTTCATTTCCTAATACGACATTGCAACCCGTCCAGAGTCCATCCTGTCCAATACCTTCCTTCCCCTGGGCTTTTTTATCGATGCAAATGCATGCATTCTTCTCGAAGGACAATAGCGCCACTCCCACAGCGCCACTTGATGACTAATTTGAAGTAGCATGCTTATCTTATCGCCTGACTTCGCCGCCTTGTGTGGCGCAAACTTTCTCCCAGCCTGATTTCTCCCGGCTGTATTTCGCGAACTGCGTTGTACCACGCCTTGTCCCCAGCCTTAAGTCCAGTCAAACGACTTTACATCATCAACGAGTCTTCAGAACTTACCGCTTCACTACCGGTTTTTCTTCTTCTTTTTTCTTTTTTCTTTCTCGATCGCTTCATTGACTTTTTCCAAAATACTTCAACTGAGCTTGATCTCCGTTGAGATATCCAGGGTATCACCTCGTCGCCATCGCGCAATCGCAACACATCAACTCTCCGTCGCAAAAGACAAAAAAAAAAGACAAAATCCGTCACAATGGCCAACTTCTTAGCCTCCATCTTCGGTACAGAGCTTGACAAGGTCAATTGCTCGTTCTACTTTGTGTGTTTTCATTCTTTCCCCTTCTTTATCCCGTCTTCAGATCGCTTGTCGCTCTTTCGCCAAGCTTTGAATTTGCTTTTTTCTCTCTGTGTCTGGTCTGTCTCAACATTGCTAACATTGTGATTCTCTTTGCCTTAGAAAATCGGAGCCTGCCGTCATGGCGATCGTTGCTCGCGCAAGCACGTCAAGCCCTCTTACTCGCAGACCATTCTCATGCCGAATCTGTACCAGAACCCCGCGTACGACCAGAAGAACCGCATGAACCCAAGCCAGCTCCAAAACCACTTTGACGCTTTCTATGAAGATGTATGGTGTGAGCTGTGCAAGTACGGCGAGCTCGAGGAGCTTGTTGTATGCGATAATAACAACGACCGTGAGTTCCTTCAGTTCCTTCCCCCAACAACAGTATGTTCTCTTTTTGGAAAGCCACTGGCTAACCGCATGTTTCTGTCGCTCCCTTAGATCTCATCGGCAACGTCTATGCCCGATTCAAATACGAAGACTCTGCCCAAAAAGCATGCGATGAGCTCAACACGCGCTGGTACGCTGCCCGCCCCATATACTGCGAACTGTCGCCTGTCACCGACTTCCGCGAAGCTTGCTGTCGCCTTAACTCGGGCGAAGGTTGTGTGCGCGGCGGCTACTGCAACTTTATCCATCGCAAGAACCCGTCGCCCGACCTTGACCGCGAACTGTACCTCGCCACTAAAAAACACCTCAAGAACCTGGGCCGTGGTGATAGGTCGCCCAGTCGGTCACCTACGCCAGAGCCGACGAGACGGCGTTACTAAGTTGGGGGAACAGATGTAGGAGAGTTAGATAGAGGTGAACAAAGACAATTCCAAGCCTAATTCATCCAACACAAAAGGATGGAAGGCCATTGTCTGTTGTTCGAGCATGTACTGGCCAGCAAATGTGGCTACTCGTGGTTCTTTTTTTTTTTTTTGCTTACTCGTCGTCATATTTACCATGGCGTCTCCGGCGTTTGTCTTCTTTTCTTTTTTCCTTTTAGTTTGGGGGTTTTTCATATGCTTCTTTCTACCTGGGTAACCTTGTTTCATGGACAACAAATATGTATCTTATGATTGTGAATAATATTGAAACAAGTTAAATCTAGAAAGAGAAAATTAGAAGACGTCGGTTCTGGTGTGTCTTTCAAGCCCAGCATCTTCTGACTAAGAAAAGAAGAAGATATATTTCCATGGTGAAGAGATGAGAGAGATCTGACTAGGTCAAAAAACGACAAGCAAATAAAACAGTAATACCCCCGGAGGGAGTGTTATTTGCAGGCTGGTCTTGCGTGTGAGGTTGCGTATGTTAGTTTGTCAAGCACCGACTCGAAAGCTGTTGTTTATATCCAGCAATCTATATGTCTATTAGGTCGGATGAAGCGCTCCGAAGTAGGTCTGGGCCAGCCGCACCAGAGGTCGCGTTAGGCTGGTAATTCGCGTTGGAGGGAGGGGCAGTAGCAGGAGTGGCTGTTTGGCCCTTGAGGATAGGGTATATGGCAAGGATTTGCTCAGTCTGCTTCGCAGCATTGAGGGAGATGTCGATGTTGGCATTAATGATCCACTCCAAGCTGTCCTCACCCTCCTCGAAAGTTCCAGGCTCGTCATGAACAGTGCGGAATAACCTAGGCTGCCACTCAACGCCCTCTTGGGCGCGCTTAGCAGCCTCCTCACGCTGGCGGTCCTCAATCTTGCTTTTTTCGTCGGTGGCAACAGTGTGGTTCTTGACAATAACGGCCTGAGAGGTGGTTTGCCAGAGACGCTGAGACTCGCGCTCCTCTTGTTCTGCTATGGGGCGGGTAAGAGGCGCAGAGGGTTTCGATTTGTTGGCGTTGAAGAAAACGGTAGTCTTTCCGGTCTATAGAGCAGAAGAATGTTAGCTTGGCGGCGTTGATTCAGATATGACGTGACAGTGTGAAAATTAGAGATGCAACAAGCCTACCTTGGTGCAGGTAATGGACATTTCACCACTCCAGAATCCAGAGAGTTCATACAGAACCTCGCCAGTACTATCACGCTTGATGACACCCCCGATGGCGTTGTAGGTACCGCTGACCCAGCCCTTGGTTTTGAACTCGATGTCACATGAGAGATCAAGCTCTGGGCACTTGACAATGGAATGGTCGCCAAGCTCATACTTCATTTTCCCGAAGAGAATGCCACGGGCGTACATGTTTGGTTGGGTTAGAAGATAACGCTCGCCCTTTGCGGGATTCTGTCCTCGGTTGAGCAGGGTCAGGAAAGCAACACCCTCCATCAGACTGGCTGCTGAGTTGCCTAGGAACTTGCTGCGGGGCTTTAGGGTACCATCGATACGAATGTGGTGGTCGGGTGCCATGTAAAAGTAAGAGGACTTGGGTGGGTGGTGCGAAGTTTGTTCGGAGATGTAGTAGGCGCGCGTGCCATCGTTAAAGTCCCAATGACAGGTATAAATCTCGCCGAGGATAGGGTTAAGAGGCTTCTTGACGCCTCTATCACATGCGAAAGCAGGAAATGGTTAGTTGGCTCGCATATTGTGTGTTTTCTTTTTTTTTTTTTTTTTTTGGGGGGGGGGGGGACGAAAGGAAGAAAGACAACTTTGCTGTGCTAAATACAGAGAAACGGGATGGGAATAGGAAGGGGAAGAAAGCTTACGGAGGTCGAATATGCCAGCCACTCAGGTAGAATTTGACAACTGAAACAAAGCGGTCGGTGGGATCGTCAATGTGTGGTATGGGGAGAAGCAATTCGGGATGGCACATGAAGCTGCGGGAGTGAGAAAAGCGAGACAGTTAGCAAGGGAGGGCGGAAGGAAACGGAAGAGAGCAGCCAGCACCAACAACGGACTGTCCGGACTTGATGACAGACAGCAAAACCAAGCTGCGCGAGAAGCGTAGTGGCACCTACTTTGTTATCCGCTCCAGCATGCTCCGGGGTTCGAGAATAAAGGTCGGGAGTGTAACACGGCTGAGATCGGCGCCAGGACGCAGCTGAGAAATGAGGTGCGAGAGGACTGCGCCGGGGGGCGGGGGGGGGGGGGGAGGAGAGCTTCGAGTTAGCTAGTGTTCCAACGCGGACAAAGAAGACAGCCATCGGGTTATAGAGATGGTAGTTGGCCGGACATGGCGAGGCCAGACGTGGCCAGGCTGTTTTCAGGCACTGCATATGCTGGATACTGGGGAGGCGGGCAAGACTTACCATTGCCTTCACTAGCCTCCATAACTTCAGTGTCGTCATCGTCGGTGCCAGGGCTTGCATGTTGGTCTTCAGGCTTGGCTGAGCCGCCGGGAGAATTAAACCAGGACGTTAGCATGGTGTAGCGGGAGTCGGAAAACAAAGAGATAAATGGCACAAAAAAGGGGCGGGACTGTTGCTTTCTGGGACGCCTTTCTTGTTATCGCGAAAGAAAAGAAAAAGAAAAACAAAACAAAACAAGAAAGGGAAGCCGAAATAGACCAAAAAAATATAAATTGACGTCTTGGGATTGATTGGGGTTCTTTGAG
>JADILG010000003.1:72296-91344 GCA_017591655.1 Thielaviopsis populi | reverse complement strand
AAAAAAAGAGAGAGGGGAGGGAGGAGGGGGAGGAAGGGAGGGGGGAGGGGGGGGGGGGGGGGGGGGGGGGAGGAATGGAAGAAAAAAAAGATTAAAAAAAAGTATTTCCTATAATTCTTCTAGGCGCTAATGACGCACTCTGACAATAGCAGCCCGCCCTAAGCCAACGAAGAATATAAACAAAGCCTTGTCTCGTGATTTGATTCTCGCCGAGAGAGAGACGACAGTACAGAGCGAAAAGAAGACAAGCGAGACCAACAACGTAGCAAGTAGCTTGAGGAGACAAGTAAACTGTGGTTGACAGCTGCAGGCGACGACGTGATGTATCGAGGACCGACACAAGAGATGATGAGAATGGATGGTGCATGGAAATCAAAGTGATGAAGCTAAGTGAAGCTAAGTTAAGCTAAGCCCCCCCCCCCAGCTCAGCTCAGCTCAGCTCAGCCAAGAAAACCAAGGCCAGCCAGTGCCAGTGCCAGTGCCAGTGCCGGAGTGCCGGCGCCAACAGTAACAGTAACAGTAACAGGAACACTGGCGGTACATCTGAATAAACTCCAGGATATGCCAGGGCGCAATGTAGCGGCGGGGTACAAGTACAAAGAACTAGGCAAGTCTACCGGACCGAAGTCCACATTGTAGCAGACGCCGAAAGGGGAAAAGCCGTCAACGGAATAGGAAAGCAGAGAAAGTGGAAGGAACAAACGGGCCAAGGCAGCACGGGAGGAAGGAGCGCGCAAAAAGAGAAAAAAAAAAAGAAAGAAAGACCCAAGGGGAAGGAGGGAGCAACAAGCTGCAAGCGCCAAACTTGCTCCTGCTTGCAGAAAAAAAATGTATAGTGGGCGTGGCAGAGGAAGGAATGTAAGGAGCAGAGCACACAACAAGTCGCAAGCAAATACAATCGGACACTCAGGTAACAACTCGAGTCGGAGAGGGAGGCCAGGCAACTACTCCTTTAGCCCATCTTCGAGTCCTGCCAAATCAAACATCAAACGTCACAGCCCGGGCCGACCGGCCGGAGTTGAAGTCGGCAACTTACCTAGAGACTTTCCCGCCAGCAACGACAGCCTCCGCGCGCCGAAGATGCTCATCTTGGAGGAAGTGGTTTCTGATGTTGGAGATTTCCCTTTTTTTTAATTTGATTTTTTATAGCTCTTTTGTTTTTCTCTTGCGTGATGCTTTGGATAGCTTCAAGATCGTTGTTCAGATAGCTATGATGAGAGCGTGTGTGTGTCTGTGGTCTGTTCTGTACCCTGTTTGTTTCCTCAAGTCAGTCAAAAAACTTAGAAAAAAGAAAAAAGAAAAAAGAAAAATAACAAGACCGATGACGGCTTTGACTAAGACGCAAGAATCAAGCCAGCAAGCACCCTCGATACACTGACAAAGCTAGAAGAAGATCTGGCTCAACAAAAGCTAAATAATGTATCATGAAAGAATAGAAAAGAGTCGAGTCAGTCTGCAGGGGGGGGGGGAAGAAAGAAAGTCAATCCACGATTGCGGCCCAAAAAAAAGAAACAAAAACCCCCCAAACTTCGGTGCCCCTCCTCTCCTCTCCTCTCCTCTCCTCTCCTCTCCTCTCCTCTTTCAGCCGCCTATAGAAGCCGGGCCATGAGGACAACAGATGTAAGAAGCCTTAAGAAGCCTTGTATACACACACACATACACACACACATATTCAAGTACTACCCACGCCCTTTCATTCTACTTTTGCTGTGGTGCGTGAATCAAAAGCCATAAAGACACGACAAAAAAAAGAACAGGCTCAACAAAAGAAAAGCCAGGACGCGCTCAAGCTTCGCCTTCTCACTCATCCTGACTCGCTGACTAGCTGACTCGCTCCTTGCCGGATCGTCCGTGAGAAAAAAAGAAAAAAGAAGAAAAAAAAGAAAGTCCTGCGCCCTGTGCCCTGGCGGCCTATTTGCCCCTCCTCTCCCCTCCCCTCCCCTTCTGCTCGTTTTGTCACATGCCCAGACGTAATATGACGGGACACATTCAACAAGTCGCAGGCCACAGAGAAAAAGACAGAGAAAAAGACAAAAGAAGATGAACACATTCATTCACTCCAGAAGAGAACGTGACGCTGTATAGAAACTATACCGATAAAGCAAAACAAAAAAAAAAAGAAATTCCAAATACACAGAAACAAGTAATAGAATCGCAAGAAAGAAAAAAAAAAAAGAGTACTTAAAAAAAGAAACCTAAAAAACCAGGTATCCAACTCCAACCAACGCTCGTTTCATGCATTACATCCAAGTATCTCCAGCAAAGCCGCCAAAAGACGAGACGAGGGATTTCTTCTGTTCAGTCAAGAAAAAAGAAAAAAGAAAAAAGAGAAGCACCCAAAACAAAACCATATCCTTGCCCATAAAGATATAAAAAAAATATAAAAAAAAAGACCCCCTGCTACCAGCTGTTATGAGTTGGAGATGAGGCTCTTCTGCGCGCCTCATGAGCCTCCTATCCCCTCACCCCCTCACCCCCTCCCTCCATCACTCTACTAGGCAGCTTGTTCTTCGTCGTTTACTTCAAGCCCTTTGTCGATGCGGGCAAGACACTACAGAGCAGCGTGCGTTCTAAGAAAATGAAAACACAGAGTTAGTAAGTCTTCACTGGCTTGCTTGCTTGCTTGCTTGCTCTTTCTCAATCAAAACTTACCATCCTCGGCATCAAACATGATGGAAATGTCATCGTGCTCTCCCGGAATCTCCGGTAAGTCCAGACACAAAAACGCCATCTCATCGGCACTTCCATCAAGCTCCATACGCTCACGATCTTTCTCCTTGGGTATGCGCGGCAGCGGAAACTTGGCATCAAGAATCTTGAGGCCCGCCTTGCCGCCACGACCAAACGCCTCAAACTCGTCCGTCCGCTTGAGCACTAGGCCCATGCAGTGGCCGTAGTGGAAGGCCTCGAAAAACACCAGCAGCTGCAGCACTCCATCGCGCTCAACAACCACAATTCGTGTGGCTCCGGCCTCCCATTTCTTGTGCACCGGCACCACCATGCGTCGCCGCGTAATGGCAAACGATGCCGCTACCCCGTCAAACAACACCCGGAAGCCTGTCAAGGCAAACATGAAGCTATGAAGGTCGCGCGTGTTCACAAATTGGAAACTGCGTACCGAGCGGCCCGTAGCAATCTTTTCCAGTGCCAGTTTCATGTCGCCTGGCACTTCCTTGCCAACCTGTGCTTCAGCCACTGCCATCGTCATATCCGACTGTGGCAGTCGTAGAATCTGGAATAGATTCGGGTCCGAAACTCCCATTCTGATGCGCAGTTCCCCAGGCGTCACATTGACCCGATCAGTAACCGACCCGTTCATAAAATCAGTCAGAATGCGCAGCTTGTCGGCAAGCACCGTGGTAGGAATGTCTTCCCCAGAGTCATCGTTGATGACACGTACACCCTTCCATGCCAAATTCGAAAGGCCGACAAAGCCCGCCTTGTCCATGAGCTTGGGTGAGATGCTGTAGGACTTGATGGCAACTTCAGTGAATACCTTTTCTTGGTTGAGCGACGAGCCAACGATAATCGAGTGGAAGCGCAGCCGCTCTTTTTCTTCATTGAACGACAACACCATTGAGCCGCGCGACCGACTACCTTCAAACTTGACCAGTAACGCCGGTGCTTCATTCTCGCCCCGAAGAAATCCAAACTGGAAGGGTAGGCTGGGCGGGTATGAATGACTAACACCACTCAGCGTACGTGTCTTGGGTCCAGTTATGATAGCCAGACGGAATCCGCGATGGTGATAGCGAGGCCCGGTGGCTGCATCCTCCTTGTGCACATTTTCCAGCAAACAGAGCTCGCAGCCCGAGATGGCCTCTTTGGGGAAGGCTCGAGATTGCGGATCCGAGTCAAAGTACTGGAAGGACGGCAACGTCGTCCTGAAAACAACGTTTTCCTCCTTCTTGGGATACAGTAGGGAATGCATCTTCATGCCGTATTCGTACATATTCCAAAGCATGCGGAAGTCGAGAGACGTACAGCGAATGGCCAGCTGGAAACCGCGGGGAAGGCGCACTTCAATGGTGTTGGATTCGGGCTTCCATCTTACATCTTCCCATGTAGTTCCAGCACCCTTGGTACCCTGGATGCGCAGTTGCACATTGCCATTCTGACTCACAACCAAAAAGGTCAAGTTCGGCTGGTTGATGGGCCGCACGGTAGACAGGAAGCATCGGAATGAGAGACCCTGTGATTCGCGGCTGCCTTGTTCCGACAACACAGCATCAACAATGACTCTGCTGAAGTTGAAATAGTCGGGGGTGTCTCCTAGAGGAAGAGATTCAACCAAGGTTAATGGCTTGGGGGCTTGCTGTCTGCTCGAGTTGCTCAGGAGAGATGTGGTGGCAGAAGACGTAAGAACTGGCAAAACATCCTGTGGAATTTGGGGGTAGTCAACCCAAATAAACTTGTCGGTGGTCTGGGGGAGAAAGGCTTCCTCTGGAGGCATAAAGTCGTTTCTGGACATGGAGATGGCCAGTTTGCGAAGACTAGACCGCAAATTCATGCGGACCTCCTCAACCTCTGGATGGGCAGGCAAGTTACGCAATCCAGTAACTTCGGGTATGGCCTCCTCACAGAGCCAATACGCCTTGGAAAGATTAGCATAGGCCTGCTGCTTTTCCATTGTATACTGCAGTTGGTCTTGAGCAGCAGCCTTGTGGCGATTACGAATCAAAACTTCCAGCGCCTGTCTTCCGCGCAGAAACCACCATAGAGCAGCTCTTGCAAGATCCGGTAGCTCGCAGTATTTTAGCGGACCAGCTGTCTCAGCGTGTAGACGGAATAACTCAAAAAGGTGTTTTGTGCGTGATACAAAGGCCGTGAATTCTCGGGAGTCAGCGGCCAAAGGAGCAGGCGAAGACGTATCGAAGCTGCCGTGGGAGTATGAGTTGTGGGTATGGCCAGAGTAGTGTCCATCCTGCGAGGCGGTGCTAGTGTTCCGGGAGAGGTTGCTGGGCATTTGGCCAAGTGCATGCGGAGAGCGTGTGGTGTAAGACACGGGGCTGTAGCTTGATTGGGGTGCAGTTGAGGGGGGTGGCGAGACTTTTGCTCTTGAGGTATGCGGTGGTGGTGGCGGTGGGTTTGCTGCGACGGCGGGGATTTTAGAATCCATGTAATGGTCGTGGATAGAGGTGCTGGGCAGCTCAGGAGATATCTCGCGCACAATAGAACCGTCTGAGCTGTAATGGGAGCTGGGGGGCGAGGGGCTCATGGCAACAACCTCGTTTTGCAGAACAGAGCGAGCCTTCGCCAAAGCGCGGCCTTCATCCATGCGCATCTCGGCTTGCTGCGTATCAATAAACGAGCGACGGTTAAGATCAGGCGCGCGGATGGTTTCGAGGTAGCGTGGAGGAGGGTGTTGAGGGACGGACGGCTCCGGTTGTTTCTGTCGCGGAGACGGTTCTGAGGGTTGCGGAGCGGGTATGGTGTTAAAGCCAGTCTGGTTGCGCTTCAGAGCTCGTGGCTGGAAGTCGGGGTCATCCTGCATTCTGAGACTGGCGACAGGGACGGGGGCCGGGGCAGGGCGGCCAGCGGCGATGCGGGCCATTTTGCGGTGGGAAACTTCGATGGGGGGTTCGTCGCACTCGTCACCGCCATCACCAATGACCTCGGCTACAGCAGCATCGGGGAAATGAACAGATAGACCCTTGTTCTTTTGCCGGGGGTGGGTGTAGGAGGCGGAGCGAACGTCAGGGCTTGGGGCCAGCTGACCAAAGGGTCTATCTGGGGCGGAATGGTACGAATGTTGGTGTTGTAGTTGGGGCTCATTGGAGCGAATGCTGAGGTGATGCTGCGAGTTTCCATTGCTGCCATTGATATTGTTGTTGTTGACAGAGGCGGCCTGGGGGTATCTAGGCGCTGCGATGGTATCAATTCTGGTCAAAGCGCGAGGGGGAGGGCCAGCAGAGCCATTGGTGAAGCTGCTCGGCAGTCTTCCCGGCGAAGGGATGTCTGACGGCGTGGAATGGGAGACTTGAAGAGTATCAGATGCAGAGTTGAGAAAGTCGTGAACATCGGAGACAACGTTTGATTCGTTAACCTGACCGTGGCGATCTTTGCCGAATATTTTTCCCTTCCAGCGGTCTCTCCTTGACACTTTGGCTCCTTCAAAGCCGGGCTGGTCGGATTCCATCATGATGGCAAGTTGAACGGGCGTATGTATCTATTGCGAGGGGGAGGCAGAAACGAGCATATTCTTATGGGACGAGAGGTGCCGGCAATGGCGAGGGGGGGTCCGACAGCACTAAGCAGAGGTGGAACGGGGTGTTCGTATCGCGGGGGGATAAGAGAGGGGAAGCAAGGTGGACTGGCGTAAAGCCAGGAGAATGGGTGATGAGTGAGAAGTGAAGACAGAGTCTTGGATACTGTGTCGAAAGCAGCGAGTCGGGCAGGAGAGACGAGCCGTGGGTAGAAGAGACAAGAAAAACAGAGGGCTGGGATTCGGTGGTAGTGAGAATGGCCGTTGGCTGCGGTGGAAATGTCGCGGTGGTTTAGTGGATTGGCCTGGAAGGGTGTGCTGTACTATGCGTTTGTCTGCGGCTGCGGCTGTGTGTGAGCGTCTAAGCGTTGGCGAGTTGGCGAGTTGGCTGGCGAGCTGTGGGGGACGAGACAGCGCTATGAAGGTTGGTCGTGTATTGTCGTGTTCTCGTGAGGATGCAGAGAATAAAGAAAGAATAATAACTAGATGACAAGAAGCAGAAGCAGAAAAAGCGAAAACAAGAAGAAAGCAGGGCTTAGGGCCACTGTAGATCAAGACTTGCAACAGGAGGGGGTGGGAGGAGGAGGAGAAGGAAAAGGAAAAGCACAATCCCAAGTGAAGAAGGGCAGAAGGGGAAAAGAAAAGAATAAAAGACAGAAAAAAGGAAATAAAAAAATAGAACTTTAAAAGAAAAAAGAAATTTGGTAGAAGATTGCAAGATCAGATACAAGAGACGAACATCAACAAAAAGGAAAGAAAACTGAGCAAATCGTCAGCTCGGGTTTTGCTCTGCGTCTTTGTTGTTTTCCATGCAATGGACGCCGAAATATTCGATGCACCAAGCGACTGGAGGGGGGAACAAAAGAACAACAGGCAGAGGGAGAGAGGACAGGGCAGACAGACGGTGACAAGCTGGTGTTTCGTATCTTCAAGCCTGAAGGCACTACCCGTGGATCGGTTATAGGGGACATGAAACACCAAAGCTCACGGCAAAGTGCCCTTTTTTTAGGTGTTTTTTATCGGTATGGATTTCTACATGTTTTGTACTTTTTATTTGCTATACTGATGATCTTGCTTGCCTCATCGCCTGCAACTGTGTGTTTTTTTTCTTTTTTTAACATGTAGACCGAGACGCCAAAGCCGAGAGACAGCAGATAGACTGTGACCGACTTGGAGCAATTAGAACGAAAGAGAAGAAAAAAGAGAGAAAAAAGTACAAGACAATAAATAGAAATGTAAAAGGCCCCAACATGATAGCCTGTGCATTTCCATGTATGTACTGTACTGTACTGTACCTACACATACATATACCCATGTGCATGCCTACAAGCACAGGAGGCAAGTACATACATTGCTCGTATGTTGTACACATGTGCGTCGTGTTGCATATACAGTGCGACCACCGAATAAAACACGGACAAATAAATTAATATTCTTGTCTCGTACATTTTCTTTTCCAAGGTTGAACAAAGAATACAAGACTCGTGAAATGCCAATGCCAGCCCGCTAGAAATTGGACTCAATTTCAGTTAGTCCATCAATTTATCAGGGATTTCCACTACTACAGCCCACAAAAGGCGGGGCCCACTATTCCTTCTGTGAGTATTTACACACGTACTCCACTCTAGCTAGGTCTCCAAATGCCATTGTTTGCTGCTGCTGCTGCTCTTGCTCTTTCTGCTGCTCTCGTTGTGGCTCTTTCTCTTTCTGTTCCTCTTGTTGTAGCTCTTGCTCTTTCTGTTTTGGCGCTTGCTCCCACTGGGAAGCTGCATGTATGTATGCAGGTGCAGGTGCATGTTTACATTCACTTGTTGCCGCGCCCTACCTTTTTGTTTACTTTCTGTTTCTTTTGGTTTGTTTACGTTGTTATTGTGATCTCCATGTGCACTGGATTCTAGCCAAATCTTCACCACACGCTAGGCAAGACAACATGACAAAATGACGGAAAGATCTAACCATGACTCTATTGACTACTGCCCGCCTTGTTCCGTAAAACATTACTGGCTGCATACTTGGGGGGGGGGGTTTCGGTAGTTCCACCTGCTCTCACTTCCTGGCACTGGCCACCTATCTATCTATCTATCACCTTATTCCACACTCAACCAACCTACAATCTTGCAATCCATCCATATCCCATAGTCCAACTGCTATCATGCTCCTACCTTTTGGTTTGCTTTGACAACAGTGCGCATGCCCTACGCACTAACCCTTTTTGTGTTGTTCTCCTTCTATCGTCATACCCCTCTCGGCCCATTGCTTCGTATTCTCTTCTTCTTCTTCTTCCTCTTCTTCCTCTTTCTTTCTCTCTCCTAGGCCCAAGCTCGAGTCAAAAAAAAAATTATATATATATATATATATAAACCCTCGATCTTTCTGTGTGGTCAAGTGTTGAGTTGTTTAACCTCTCTTTGTAATGCTGTCGCTGCCTCTGCAGCGGCGTCAATGAACGGGGTCTTGTTTCAGACTTTCTTCCCTGCAAATCCATTTGCCCACGTCATTGTATTGAAGAAATATGGCCGGCCAGTCATGCGAGTGAAAGCACAGTTCCTGATATCAATCCCTGTGAATCTAAGCTAACCCTAAGTGAAATCAATACATGATACATGTTCACATTATACTCTCTGCTCTGCCCCTGTTTCTGAATGCTTCTCCTACTTTGTGCATGGCTCGTTCTTCGCCTGTAAGCGAAGAATGAACCAATAGCTTCTGGAGATTCCATGACCACCCCAGGCTTTGCTCCATGCTTTGTCCCATTCCACCCATCCCATCAGTGTTCGAGTTAAGGATATATATATATATATATATCTGGGGAACATTGAGTGGCAGCAATGAATACAACTGCAACGCGCTGCAACAACAATGCGCTCACATAGTAAGTAACCAGGACGACAATACATAGTCATGCTCATACTCAGTAGCCACGCTGCACTGCATTTCCCGGGCTCCCATTGTATCTCGCTCTTTTTGACTCTTTTTTGATCTCTTAAGCGCCTTGCCGGAAACTGCAACCTCACTTTTTTCCAGGGGGCCTACGTACTAAAGATAGCAAAATACAGGGCCTTGCCCCCCTCTGTCTCCAGCGGCCCGCTGCAGGCTAGGCGCGATCCAATCCAATATCCAGCCTTCTTTTCCCTCTTCCTCCTTCTCTCCCTGTCCCTCTCCCTTTTCCCCTCCCCCCCCCACAAAGCCTTCTTCACATTCCTGCATCATCACTCACTCACAAGTCTCGCCTCACAAAGCCTGTTTTCTTTTCTTTTTTCTTTTTTTCCTTCTTTTCACGGCTGCCACATATCTTCAACGAGATGTAGTCATTATAGCCTAGACGGTCTCTCCAAGAAACAATGAAATGAACTGCTTGAACAGCAACAACAAGTAAAAGTTCTGTTATGATTGTTACGCTCAGGTTGTAAAGTCGGTTGACGCTAGTCGGCCAGCTTATACATAAAAACCCGTCCACTATAAAGTGTGATAACCGCCTCTCCCTACATGCCGTTCTGAATTTGATATGATGTTATACCTCATCGGGTCCAACTCCAATCTTGGGCGTCCAGTCTGACTGCCATCCAAGCTCAGCACAAAGAAGCATCCAACTCGTGCGTGCCCGGTGACCGCATTCTAAAGCTACTGCAGTCGGCAACCCCAAAGCTCCAGCATCATCAAGCCTGTACGACGCTGCCATCGAATGGTACATCTTGTCAATCAGCCTCTCGTCATGCGGTCCTATGAACACTTCCAGACTGATGTACCCCTTGTATCCAATGCCATCTGGGTTCGTAATCTCGCGGAGTATCTTCAGAATGGGAAGATATGCTCCTCGCTTCTTTTCTCCCGGGAATAGTCGGTGGTTGCGGCTCCAGTTCATTTTGGCCTCTTTTTCGCTTGTTCCATAAGAGTGTGATGTCCGACTCATGAGGCGCTTGGCGTCTGCAACTTGAACCAAACAAATGATGCCCTTGTTCACTGCCACAGCCTTCTTTAGCTCATCAAGACTTTGCCTTAGAATCAGCTGCCCGTTTGTTTCGAGGCCTGTTGTCGTAGTCGGATTTGCAATCGTACTTCCACAAAGGTTGAAGGTATCGATGATCAGCTTGGTGCTTGGCAGGCGACCCGTGGTTGTGCTCATGTAGTTGGACTCATTGATGATTTTCAATGCCGCTTGCCACGTTGTAATCCACTTTGAGAAGCAAAGTGCCTCGTATCCAACTTTGACACCGGGACTCTCCCACATAACTTTGGAAATCCAGTTGATGTCTTGTGAAATGCGATCCGGGCTGTCTGAAAAGAAATCCTCACCATTGCCATACGAGGCTGGAACCCCAACCATCTTGACATTCAGGATATCCGAGATTTTGACCCATACATCAGCAAACAGCGCCTTTGCCTTGCTCTTTTCCTTGGGACATCCAAGTCCATCAAAATTGGCAAAGGGCTGTATGCTAATGATTGTCAAGCCTAGGTAGTCACTGTAGCCTCGAACCACGCAAGCTGCGCGTGTATAGCTTGCTATATCCGAGCCAAATGAACGCTTGACAAAATCGACGAAATCCGGCTAGAATAGCTCGATGCCTTTGAACTGCATATCATGGGCTACTCGGAGCTTTGCAAGCAGCGGACACTCTGACGGCTTTCCCAGCGACATTGTACCGATACAAGGGATGAACCCGGGCTTTCCTGAGAAGACAGCAGTGGATTGTATGAGTCTGAGCGGATCTTGTCGTTGTCGTGCAGTGAAGATGTCATCCTCTATACACATCAGAGCGTTATCCATATCGTGGTGGTTTGATTTGAGAAAGAGAATAGAGAGTCGTAACTTGAATCTAGGTCTAGTGGGAATATCGTCAGCAAACACGCTGACTTCGTGATGCAAGTGCTAGGTGTCAAAATAATAGATGCGCACTCACACTCTAGATCGTCGCTAAACAAATAGGCGTCAAGCACAAAGACGCTAATATTATAAAACGAATGAAGTATCTTGAAAGAAAAATATATAAAAAGGCTCGAGAAGATAAATATAAAAAGAAAGACGAGCCGTAATCGAAGGCTTGCAAAAAAGGTGTTCGGAAATGAGGTGGCGGAGAAGATAGACATGATGGTAAGATAGTTGTTTTGGAGAATGAAGAGTTTTGAGGTTGAGGACAGGTATCACGAGGTAAAAACAAAGCAGAAAACGATTCATTAGGAAATGGAACCTTGCTTTTACGGCAGGAGCAATCATGGGTGATCGTAACTGCTAGAATGTGGTGATGGTTACACATAGTCACCCTTGCCCGACACAATAACCTTTATGACGTAGTACAAGAACTAGTAGTTCTTTGTTGCTCTTTGCGCATTACGAAGAAAAGCCACGATGCAAATGAACATGAGAGAATACTTCAAGAATTCACCAACACTCACAAATCGAGGAGACAGACGCATATATATTACGTTTCGTTTGATACATTGGAGAAGAAAGTCTAAAATAAAAAAGAAAACCCTTTTGTTACAGCGTCTGTTAGGCCCCTTCACCTATTCAACATATAATTCTTAACAGCGCTATACCCCCAAGAAAACCAGGGCAGCTGTCGTTGGAAATAAGTGGGTCGACCATGAGTCGTCGTGGTGTTGTACATGTGAGAATGCAAGGGGCGGTGACATTGGTTACATGTCTCGTGGTGGCTAGCAAGACTAGAATAGAATGCCTTGAGCCTAATGGAAACCATTCGGAATCAGTAGAAACAAAAAAGAAAACAGGAAGCAGTCGCCGGTTCAAAAGCAAAGGAAAAGAGAAAAAAAAAAGGTAGTACAAAAAGAAGTAAGGAAATATGAAGAATAAAGGACCGAGCCTAGCCTTCTTAGTACACACGCTTGAAGGGGGGAACGGGCTTGCACTCATTCTCGTCAAGGGTGGTCGAGATGACGTTACGGTACTTCAGATCAACCTTGCCATGAGGCTCGGCCTGCCAAGACAGAGTGTGCTTCATCCACTCCTTGTCGTCACGCTCGGGGTAGTCCTCACGGGCATGAGCACCACGAGACTCCTTACGGTTGACGGCCGAAGTGGCAGTTTGGATACTAGGAGTAAAGTTAGCGGGATTCAATAGCTCTTAAAAGCATTCAAAGTTAGCGGAAAGGGAAAAACTTACGCGCAAGTCAGCAGGTTACGCAGCTCCAGCGTCTCAATCAGGTCACTGTTCCAGATCATGGAGCGGTCTTCAATACCAATTTCCTTAAAGGTCTTGTCGACCTCAGTCACACGACGAACACCATCTTGGAGTGAGGCCTCGGTACGGAACACACTGACGTCAGTCTGCATAGCCTTCTGCATATTCAGACGGACATCAGCAGTGCGGCGAGGGCCGCTGGAAGTACGGATAGCATCCAGGTCCTCAATGGACTTGGAGCCAGCGTCAGCAGCGACGGGCTTGAGCGCGGCACCGGGGGTGAACTTGTCACGGATGTCATGGGCAACAGCACGGCCAAAGACGACAAGATCCAGAAGGGAGTTGGCACCCAGACGGTTAGCGCCATGCACGGAAACACTGGCAGCCTCTCCACAGGCGTACAGACCGGGGACAACAACGTCCTCACCCTTCTCGTTGATGTTAAGCACTTCGCCAGTCCAGCGAGTAGGGATACCACCCATGTTGTAATGGACAGTAGGCAGAATAGGAATAGGCTGCTTGGTAACATCGACACCAGCGAAAATGGCAGCGGTCTCGGAGATACCGGGCAGACGCTCGGCGAGAACCTCGGCAGGAAGATGGCTCAGCGACAGGAACATATGATCCTTGTCAGGGCCAACACCACGGCCCTCACGGATTTCCAGGGTAATGGACCGAGACACAACATCACGAGAAGCAAGATCCTTGGCAGTAGGGGCGTAACGCTCCATGAAGCGCTCACCCTCGGAGTTGACCAGGTAACCACCCTCACCACGAGCACCCTCAGTGATTAGGCAACCGGCACCATAGATACCGGTAGGGTGGAACTGAACAAACTCCAGATCCTGTTGGGGCAGACCAGCACGAGACACCATAGCGTTACCGTCACCAGTGCAGGTGTGGGCAGAAGTGCAGGAAAAGTAGGCACGTCCGTAGCCACCGGTAGCCAAGACGGTGTTCTTAGCGAAGAAACGGTGTAGGGTGCCGTCCTCCTGGTTGAGGGCAATGACACCAACGCACTCGCCGTCCTGCATAATCAGGTCCAGGGCGAAGTACTCGATGAAGTAGTTGGTGTTGTGGCGCAGAGACTGGCCATAGAGGGTGTGGAGAAGGGCGTGACCGGTACGGTCAGCAGCGGCGCACGTACGGTAGGCCTGGCCACCCTTGCCAAAGTTCTGGGATTGACCACCAAAAGCACGCTGGTAGCTAGATGGTAGGAGATAGGGTTAGCAGTTTGGAAAAGACATCAAGACACTCATCGGCATGTGATTCTTACATCTTGCCATCCTCGGTACGCGAGAAGGGGCAGCCGTAGTTCTCCAGCTCATAGATAGAGTGGGGAGCCTCACGGGTCATGTAGTGGATAGCGTCCTGGTCACCGAGCCAATCGGAACCCTTGACGGTATCGTACATGTGCCATCTCCAGTCGTCGGGGTGCATGTTACCGAGAGCAGCGTTGATACCACCCTGGGCGGCGACAGTGTGAGAGCGGGTAGGGAACAGCTTGGAGATGCAGGCAGTCTTGAAGCCAGCCTCGGCCAGACCAAAGGCAGCACGGAGACCGGCACCACCGGCACCGACAACGACGGCATCGTACTCGTGGTCCTGGGAACGAAAGAAGAATGTGTGTTAGTTGGTGAGTTCTGCAGGGGTATTGTAGAGTTTTGGAGTGTTGCGGCATCTTCCAAACCAGCTACAGTGAAGGAGGGAGGGGGGGATAACGACTCGGCTGTATGAAAAAAAAAACGTAAAGAGAGGCTGGAGTAGGAGAGACAAGGTGGATGCGTACAATGACGGAGTACTTGTTGCTGACGAAGGGAGAAGCCTCTTTGGCACGAAGAGGACCGTTGGCGAAGACACGCGCTATGAGCGAGAGACCGGGTTAGAAATAGAAGATGACTTGGGCAGGAATGAAGCAAACGTACCGACGTTGCGCGTGGACGAGAACGGGCGGGAGAAGGCCTTGGTGGCCATCTGGAGCCGAAGCAGGAAGAATTCATGTTAGTACAAGGGAATGGCGGGGAAAATATATGTTTTTGGATAGCAGTGTGGCCGCTGGTCAAGGAACAATCATTGGGGCTGTGATGGCGACAGTGATGATGAGTGTAGTCGTGGAGTCATGAGATGGCGGGTAGCAGCGACTGTCAATATTCGGGCCAGCAGCAATTTTGTGGACAAGATGAGAGAACTCTTCGTGCCACACAGACAAGGCAATATAGAGATAGGATCCAGTGCGTATGAGAGGTGTTGGTTGTCGTGGATGTATTTTGCGCCGGATGTTGACTCTTTGGCTTGGCTGTCCTGAGGCCGGAGGACTTGTGAAGATGGAAGAAAACGAACGACAACGACAATCGCCCGTGAACAGGACAAGCAAGCAGCGAAGAAGCGTCAAAAGGCACAAAGCAGGACGCAAAAAAAAAAAAGAAAAAAGAAACTTACAGTGGGAGCGGCACCAAGCCGTCTGAAAGCCATTGAAGAAGCCATGCTTTTGGGATGTCACTGAAGGTTAGGAGGCCTTTGACAGTCAGTGTCTTCTTCTTGACCTGCAAGAAAGATCAAATGAAGAGAGTGCGAGAGTGGAGGAAGAGGAAGAGGAAGAAAAAAATATATCTATAATGAAATGTGCAGGGGGCAAAGAAACTGGAAGGAAGGCGCAGAAAGGAAAATCGAGGAAAGAAGCTTTGAGGAAGTCCCGAGACGGGGTCTGTATTAGGCAAAAGAGAGAGAGAGAGAGAGAGGTAAAGGTAGAGGTACCAAGGTACCAGTTTTTGAGTTGCTGCAAGTTTTGGAAATATATCGCGTGCTAGCGACGCAGTTCTTTGCTTCTATTCACAGAGATTCTTCCTCGCTATTTACTTGTGTATTGTCTATGCCGCTTCTCTTCGTCGAGCTCCATTTTCTCCCTCTTCACTATATTTTTTTTTTTGCTTCCGGACCTGCTTTTTGCCAAAAACAACTGGGGAAAGAAGGATTCGAGCCAATCGAAGCTTGACTGGCAGATGACAGCCAACCAATCATAAGACTTTTGATTAGGTCTGTTGCCAGTGTGATTAGCCGAGCTCTACCGAGGCAACTTCAGCCACAGCACCAACTTCACTTGAATGCTGAAGCTCCCTTTTGTTGGTTATTCTCGTCTTCTGTCGGCCCCACCACCCACCCACCCACCCACCCCACTCCACTCCACTCCACCTTGGCCTAGGACAAGGTGTGGCGCTGTCGATTCCGATAAGTCTTCGCTGCCTATCCCATGTGGCGTCGTGGAGAAAACGGAAACCAAGAACCCCGGCCCAAGTTGCAAGGGGCCACAAGCAGCGAGTCTTGACATGACGAGCTTCTTCTCACTGCGAGTATCAATGTATCAACTAGTTACTTTTATTAGTATTAGAGTCAACACCACCATACTATGAGATATTATGTCCTTTCATCATAAAAACACAAATCGAACATACAAAATGACAGGAACGAGAGAGAGAGAGAGAGAGAGAGAGAGGCAGAGAGAGCATTGCATGACCAGCCTCTAAAGGTATAAACAATGCCGGCCTCCTCCATGTCCTTAGAAACAGCAATATTTACTGTGCCAAAACGCCACGGAGCATAGTCAGGAAACCACCCTTGAGCTTGTGCACCTCCGAAACTGCAGGCTTAACCGGCTCACCTGCCGTCCTACGTAGACGGTCTTGTCTTTTTGCCCTTCTCCTGCGCTCTGCTTCGATAGGGTCAAGGTCGTCTTCCTCCTCCATCTCAGCTTCGCTTTCTGATTCATCTTCATAGTTGACCTCGGCGACATCGCCCATGTCTAAACCAAAGTCTGAAGCACTAAAGGTTGTGTTGAGAACGTTGAACCCAGCATCCGGTGCCGATTCGGCTGCCATCTTCTGGCGCGTCTTGTCTTGATGCCACTTCTTTCGAGCTTCTTGCCATGAAATGAGTTGATTGATCTCCTGGATTGCCTTCTCCTTGTCAATAGTGGAATCCTCAAAGAGCTTATTGACATTCAAGGTGCCATTGGTAGGGCCCTTGCGCAAAAAGTCGAGGATGCCTTCAATCCATCCCATGAGTTGTGTGAATAGGCCATTGTCATGAACATGGACCTCGTGAACAAACTTGTAAAAGTTGCTCTCATGGCGCTGGCACAAGTCGATAAATGCCTGGACAGTTTGGTTGGGATCGGCTGAGACATCCTGTTCCTGACACTTTTCCACCACTTGTATCATGTCGTCAATAAAGTGGGCAAAGTCGGTAACGCTGTTGTACACATTGGCGGCCTTATAAACCCTGACAAGAGGTTCATAGAAAATGGTGAAAAGATCTCTAAAGAGCTGCAGGGTCACAGGCTCTTCAATAAGTCTAAGCATCATTGACTTGTCACGTTGGCGGGTGCACAGCTTAAGCAGCTGTTTCATGTACGAAAAGAGTTGAGCGTTGGACTTCTCAGAGTCATCGCAGGCATTCTCAATCGCACTGTTGAAGGCTCGGTACGCGTTGAAGAGCCGTACCATTTGCTCGCCTGAAAGACGACCTGGAAGCTCGTCTGATCGAAGAATGGCCACAATCAGGTCTTCTGATTCACCGTCAAGACGAATCTTGTCCTTGATCTCGTCACTCGCATCGGTGTATGCCTTGATCTTATTGACTAGAATGTCGTCATCAATCTTTTGAGCCAAAGTATCAATGGACTTTTGGAAACTCTTAATTCCGTCATGA
Organism: Thielaviopsis populi; assembly: GCA_017591655.1. NCBI lineage: Eukaryota > Fungi > Ascomycota > Sordariomycetes > Microascales > Ceratocystidaceae > Thielaviopsis > Thielaviopsis populi. The sequence goes on along the minus strand of JADILG010000003.1, from coordinate 74,295 downwards.
AGAGTAAGAGAAAAAATACGCTGCATGAGAGATCGTGTTCCAAAGGGCTGGGCCAGAAATATGTCCAGAACGCCTGACATTACAGCAGCGGGGTTGGCTATTCTGATAACGTTCTTCAAGACGGTATATGGAATAAGCGAGTGGATGCGCTTGGCCTGAGCAAAAATTTCAGGAGAGTTATCTTCAGCAAGAAACACGTGGTAGATGGTAGCAGCAACTTCGATGCGCAGCCACTCAGCAAACTTTCGGTACTGGATGCTCAGATCTCCAATGGTGCTCTTGTCCTTGATTTCCTGGAAAAGCTTCGTGAGACCATTACGCTCAATGATATCCTGGCGGAACTGCTCCATGTACTCGTCAAGGTCAGCAGCACGCTTGCGAGCAATCTCGTAAAACTGGTGCTGCTCTTCCACCCGCCTCTCATCCATGACTTTGCGACACATGATATCTTCAACATCATCATCAGTAAGAGTAACGGGGCCGCGAGTAAGGAACTCCTGCATGGCTTTAGTTTGTGCAACAGGAGCACTGTGCAGGAGTGAGCGTAAGAAAGCTCTCATGGAAATTCGCTGGGTCTCACGGCCCAGTACTACCAGGGGCTCATCGCGTTTTGATGAGAATGATGACAACGGACTTGCCAGTGGGCTTCTAAGGAAGTCGTAGGATGACCGAGGAGATGAACCTTTGGACAGCCTAGAAACGTTTGAGCCGCCTCTACGATGGCCCTTGGAGCCATTAGGAGCGTCGTTAAGAACAAAACGTCGATTGTTGAGTGTTATGTTTGGGCTATTGACCTTCAGGCTATGATTTTGCAAGGGTTGGGGATCGCTCTTGCTGGTATTGGAAGTAGCAATGTGGAGGTTCGATAGGTCGGTTGATGTGGAAGAGATTGACGAAGATTCATCCTGGGCATCACCAAAGGAGAAGAGGCCAGTAGCAACGGAGTCAGTCTTGTTCTTCTTGGGCAGATTGGGAAGCACCTTGCCCGGGAGTTCAAGACGAAGGTTGTGGTGAAGGCGACTAAAGTCACCGTAGCGGCGAGTCACAAAATATTCTGGCTCGCCTTTGCGCTTGATCCGGAGAATGAATTCCTGGGGGAGAAAAGCATGTCAGTTGGCGGTGGTAAAGAACAAGAAGAGAGGAACAGGAACCAGAGGGTAAAACTGACTGCATGCTTGTGCTGGCGAATATTACGCCGTTCCGACTTTATGCGCACACCGGCAACATTGACGTCCCAGCCATTGAGGTAGTTCCCCTCAGGAATAGTGTGCATGACACCAGTATCAATGGCATTGCTGTCGACAATCTCGATTTCTGAGAACCGAATGCGCTCTTCAAAGCCCGAAGAGGTGCGTACACCCGAGACCATCATAAGCTCGACCAGCTTTTGACATTTTGTAGCAAGCTTTCGGCGCTTTGTTTCTTCAAGGCGGTCTTCAGACGAGGATATAGACTTGCTGGCAAAAGATTCTAGGAACTGATAGTAGGAAATGCATAAGAGGGCAGGGCATGCTGTTAGTACTGGCGTGGTGGTGTCTTTAATGCAAGGTTTCTTGCTTGACGTCTAATTCAACGTACCACCTGTAGCTTGTCCTGCCAAAACTCCTTCTCGCGGGCCTTGTCGAGAAAGGGAAAGTCGCGAACATGATGCACAAAGATGTAACGGAGGATGGGAAGCTCTGAATCAAGAGGGGAAATTTCACCCAGGTGAGACTTGAAGGGTGCGCCAAAGCGACGTAGGGCGGTGGGTGAGTTGAGCTCGTGGATTTCAGTCTTGACCTGCTCTGAAACTAGCTCGCGCTTGAGATCTGCAATTAGAGAGAAAGAGAGAGAGAGTAGTGAGGGTGTTAGTTTTCCGAGATTTGTATGCATGGTATGTCGAGGTTCAAGAAGAGACGAGTTTATGACGTAAGATGGGAAACAGACTCCAGAGGGAGTAGATCTTTAGAGGTGGCGAGCAGATGCAGGGAGGAGGGGGGGGGGGGCAGCTATCAAGGAG
>JADILG010000003.1:0-72286 GCA_017591655.1 Thielaviopsis populi | reverse complement strand
GGAGAGAAAGGGGAAAAAAAGGGGGGGGGGGGAGGAAGGGGGGGGGGGGGGGGGGGGGGGGGGGGGGGGGGGGGGGGGGGGGGGCAGCTATCAAGGAGATGCGGGAGAGACAAAGAAGTGGAAAGGGGACGAAAAGGAAAATGTCTTGATCTTACAGTGCTCTTGCTTGCCCGTGAGTTGGTTGCTGTTCGTGAAAAGCGCCGATGCACGTGGTGAGGAGGCTGTTGGTGGGGTCGGTATGAAGGTGGAGGATACAGCATCCATATTTGGCAAAGCAGCGTCTGAGAGTAGATTGTTGGTGTCGTCATCGCCGGCGAATGTTGAGCGGGGGACGGCAGCATCTGTGATGGCGATATCAGTGTTGGATAGAGGTGGGACAGCATCTGGATTGAAGGGCGGTGGCGGCGCATCGATGCGGGCAGGTGCCGGTGAAGAGGCCATGGTTTATGTGAGGGAGCGAATAAGAGGGCAGAGTGTGAAATCCAGAGGAGAAAAACTGCGTCGAAAAAAAAGAAGAAAAAAAAGAAAAAAAAAACCCCCCGAGATTCTAGATGATGATATGAAGAGGGTGAGGTTGCCGAGCGCGGTCGGTGAATGAATAAATGAATGAATGAGGATTTGAGTGAGGATTTGAATGAGGATCGAGCTTTGTTTTTGAGCAAAGGAAGCCGGAGAAGCAAAAGTGGAAGTTGCTTGATCTGTTTGATGTATGCACGGATGTACCTGGTACGTCGGGGGGTTTTCTTTTGGGGAGGGAGGGAAGGGGGGAGGGAAGGATATTTGCGTTGAGCTTTCTTTGCGGGTTTGAGAATACAAAAACCAAGAGTCCAAGAGTTTTATTATTCCCCTGGCTGCTCACACAAAATTATGCTTTGAGATTGGCGATGTTTGACTTTTTGGCTGGCGTTGGGGAGTATCAGCAGTGAAAGGACGTCCGAAAAGAGAATGCTAGGCGACGCCTAAAGAAAAGCGGGATGTGCAGCAAAGCAACTACAGTAGCAGCCGGGCTTTTTCTCCACGCAGGCTTGCATGTATTTATATGTAATAATACAAACAAGGTACTTGCACTGCACGTTCAATAATGATGATGGTGATGGTGATTACGACAGCGGGGCACAACAAACCATTCAATGCAAAAGAATGGCCGGTGGGGCGCTTTTATTTCTTTTATTTTCTTTTTTTGCCATTGCTTTAACTCTGCCTTGGCCATTGCCTTTCGCCTATCTTCTTGGCTTTTTGGCTTGGTCTTGACTTTGGCAAGTGGGGAAACGGAAACAGAGGCTAGCCCGAGGACTAAATCAGATAAAATAGAAACAATAAATGGGCCAATAAATATCACCAAGCAGGCCAATCCGTCAGCCGATGACGAAGAGGACTCTCTTGGTATAAGCCTCCCTCCCTTCCAAGTCTTTCTCCGCCTCCAAACAGTCCGCTGCGTATATGACACATCCAAGCCTCAGATTTTGGCTACTGATTCTGCCTTCAGCATACTTCATTCCACCAGGTTGAGCAGGCTTGACTGACTGTAGGCCATAATTTCATAACTTCCTCCCCACTGTCTTCGAGAAAGAATAAAAGAAATTGTGAGTCCTACGTATGTGCGTATGTATCCTCATTCTCTGGTCATCAGCTCGACATCCTCTGGCTATCCACTAAGTACGACGGATAATATATGTCCCATCGATAGGGCCGCCTCGTACCCAAAGCGCCCACCAGTGCCAAGCAAGGCCTGGACTTGGTCAGGCCGACTTGCCCATATTCTGCCAGCTTCGTCTCTGTTCGACTTTGTTTCTATTCTAGGCCGCAAGCCACACACACACACACATATAAAGACAGAGAGAGAGATAAAGAGAGGGAAAGAGAGAGAACGAGAGTCTTGATACCCTGTTATATGTCTCGCTACTTCATCTGAACCAGCGTCTTGTTCATTGCATTTCTAATTCTGCCTCACTCTATTTTCATTCCAGCAAAGGAACAAAGTCTGCCTGCACAACAAAGCACAAGCCATCATCACAAGGCAGAAACATAAATCATTCCATCAAGTCAGATTCTACAAAGCAATCATGACGCGTCTTTTGCGTTTGGTGATGAATAATTGTTTACCTTCTCGTCTTTTTACTCGTATTCTGGAGTTGGCCCAAAACTTGGTCATTAAATATGTAGTCAGTCACACAAGCCGCCCCTCAACTAACCCTTAGATGTAATATAACTTTACTCCCTCAACTAAATATGCCATGTCGATTACGACACCCAGAGATCAGTGTTATACGGTACAGCCAACTCTGGTCAAAGCTCATCAAAAACACGCAGTGATTCCTCCCATCCCGCTTCCGTCACTGAATCATGCTGTGAGACCCCCAGACTCACGTCCATGTCGTGCTTCTGGGCCAGGTTTTCACTCTCGTCGGCATCGAGACTCTTACCCCCTACTTTGACTGGTTCAATATCTATAGATTCAGGTATAGCTGTATCAGTTGCTGTCCCGTCATCGATAGAAATGGCCCCGGTGTCATTATCGGATGTTGTAGATGCCGGTGTCGCGTCGTTCACACTAACGCCTTGCATCACCATCACCACCAAACCAACCGCCAACAGGGCCAGCAGTACAATCCAACCCGAGCGCAGTCGCTTGCGCGTGCGCTCCTGCCATTCAGCATCAGCCGTCTCCCAGCGCTCAACCATGTTCTTCACGGTATCGACGCGCATACTCAGTGCATCCATTTTCCGGCGGCCACTACGGATGCGCGAGTGCATCTCCTCAATGCGGGTTTTCTGCTGATCAAGATCGCGGAACGCTTCGAGATGGATGCGTACGTCGGCATCTAAAGATTCCGCCTCGTTCATAAAGGTATTCGTGACATCTGCAGATTTGTTGACGAGAGCCCGAATACTCTCAACTGTTTGTTGGAGTGAAAAGTATAAATCAATGGTAGAACGGTAGGCCTCTTCAGTATATTGCATCGAGTACGTGGAAAAGTCTTTGAGATCAGAGACCATTTCTTCAAGAGTGCTGTTGCGCGTATAGGGCAGAATGTTAGATATTGCGTGAGAAAGCAGGCTAGAACGCATAGAAATGCTCACCTAACGCTCTGAGCTTGACATAGCTTAACCTGTTCCTCCCGTAGCGCAGCATGCAGTTGTGTTTGGTTTTGCACCATGGTCATTGGCTGATGTTGATTATAGTGGAATCGCACCTCGTCTCCAGGCCCGAAAACCTGCCGACCGGGAATTCCATCGCCACCACCGAGTGAGATTCCTAGGAGACTTGCTCTACGGCTGCTGTCACCGCTAAGGTTAGCCATGGAGCCACTGGCACCTGTCCCCGTACCCATGTTCGGAGCTATTGGCTCTATCCCAGTAAACCCTTCTGCTGATGCCGCCGATGCTGGAGTCGATGACGGTCCAGGGACAAAGCCCGCCTGTGCTGTCTCCATACGTTTGCCCCTCTGTTGATGGTGGTGGGACTGTTGTAGATTTCCGCTAGCTGCTAAGCTTGATATAGGTTCCAGTGCTATCGCACCAGCAGAGCCAGTGCCAGCCGTAGACGATATTGAGGTGGACGAGCCCGCAGTAGTAGAAATGTACAGACTGGGTGTACTCTCTTGCTTAGAAGCCGATCGTCGATGATGTGCAGGCGAATACAGCTCGGAAATTGAGCGCGTCATCTGATGGCGAGAACGATATGGTGATGTCATCTTGGGTAGCTCGGCAGCGCCATCGACGGATGGTGCAACGGAGAGTGGTAGCGGCGTGTTGACCACGTGTGATATGGGAGATGTTGTGGCGTGAGCGCGTGTATTCAGCGAGGTCGAGGACGACGTCGGTGGTGAAGCAGGCGAAGCCAGGGAGCTCGTCGAAGTGTTCCCCTTGGGCTCTGCAACCGATGAATGCCCACGGCCGAGGCCGCTACGAGTCGTGGCGTTGGAAGCAGACATTTGAGTGTGCTAAAGACGTGTTGATTGGGTTGTAGTCCACCCTAGACACAATATTAGGGAATCGAAAAGAGGCGCAGTTCCATATTTTGATTCCCCGATGGGTTCGCGAGTACGGCAAGCTAGACGATCATCGAGATGCTGATGATCGGTCAGAAGATGTGCGGTGGTGTTGGGCTCGTTTGATCTGGCGGTGTTATAGAGACGATATGCTTTCGGGCGTTTATTTCCTGTTGCATTTGCTTCTTTCGTGAGGGAAAGCGAACATGCGACGAAACGTCAATGGTACTATAGTTTGATCGGTTTTGCGCCAGAGGGTAGGGAGACTTTGGGGTATCTCAGGGTTGGGTATAACGAGATTCGTATAGCTCAGCCTCGTTGTACTTGCTTTTCAAGCAGCATCGGCTTTGAACTATGGTTATATTCCTGCTGAAGAATATGTCCAGAAATAATGAAAATAAACGCAACGTTTGTCTGTCAGCGCAGTGTGCCATGTTGAAGGCAGTTAATGCAGCTTCGGTTGCGTGGAGACTAGAAAGTCCATGACCATACTGACAGCTGCTGGCGGCTGTTGGCAGCTGTAGAAAGAAGACTGGCCGACAAAACAAACAGAAGCCAGACTCAGCTCGAGCGATGATAGCAGTGCACACAGCCAACAACAAGTGCGAGGCCAAAATGATGTTCATTAGAGACGAAAATTTATGTGTTTCAGGTTTTTTGAACGCCGTCAACGCCGTTTCCCAAGCACGAGTCGTCCGATAACACTTCTCCGTCTACACCGACACAGCATCTATCCCGCTCATAGTTTCCCGGGTCGTTGATATAGATGGCGTAGAGAGCAAGTGTAGTCGTGAACAGAACTGTAAAACAAAAACGTATGAAAAGACCAAACATCCCAAGTTATCTTCGTCTCCATCTCCATCTCCGTTTGCCTTTTCCCCCCGTCCACTCGTCCCTCTCATATATCTCTGCCAGAATTCAGGCGTCCTGCCGCCTTGCCCTGTCAGACCGGCCGTCCATGTCTATGAGTTGATGAGCTTGTTGCGCTTCTCCTTGCGTTTCAATCTTTCAACACGCTTCTTGTGCATCTTTGCCTCCAGAAGCGCAAAGCGTTCTCTCTCTGCCTTGGCCTCGCGGCGGTCGCGGATGGCCTGGATGCGGCGCTTGCGCTCCTCTTCCTTCTCCTCCTTCATCTCCTTCTCCTTGGCCTTCATGGCGGCCATTTCTAGCCGCTGCTTGGCGCGCTTCTCGAATGATGTCAGGCCACTACCGGGCCGGAAGGCCTTTTTCGTCTCGTGCCATGGCTTGCCTGTTCATGAGGAGAAGGGAAAAAGAGGCAAACGTTAGTTTTGGTTCACAAGAATGATGGCTATGACGCCTGTGTTATGGGGGCGAAGGGGTCGGACAAACGACGAGGGTAAGGGAATCAAACAGAGAGTGAGGGGGGGGCAGGTGGGTTGCCAAGTCAAGATAGAAGCAGGGACATACCGTTCTTGCGCATGCCGAGGTTCTTGGAAGTGCCAGCAGCAGGAGGAGCCGCATCAACGGCCGTGGCAACAGTTCCGTCTGACATGATTTCGAGATGCGTGATTTTGAAGAGACTATTGGCTGCAGGACTGTCGCGTGGGTGAAGATGTGAAAAGAAGTAGGTTCGAAATTGAGAAGCCGTATATGAATGATGGCGAAGGGTACACCGAACGTATGGATCTTCTGGATTTCAGTGGTAGGAAGAAATAAATTCACTGCTGGAACTGAAGCTTGTAATGCCGTAGCTTCTGAATGATAGATGACAAAATAATGCAGTGTTGCTTCTGTCTTGTCCTGTCTGCCTGAGACTTGCGCGCTGCAGGCCCATCTCAACCTTCGTTCCACATTGCGCCTCCAGCGATAACTTTTTTCTCCCCACAATCTTATCGCTATCCCTTATCGGCTCAAGGCCTCAGCTGGCAGCAGCTGCTGGCAGCTGCATCCGGGACTCGCTTCCCCAGACTCCACCGATGTCAAGGTATCTGGATAGTTCACATGAAACAATTGATACAGCGAAGCACAAGAAACGTTGGTGAAATGTATCTACGTCAAAATAAATTCAATAAAAAAGAAATTATGATTGCATGTTTCGACCGAGATTCAACTGACTTTAATCGATCTAGAGACTTTTTTTTATTCCGGAAGGTTTATTGTGTAGAGAAGACAAACAAAGGAAGACAACGAGCGGGATCCGAAGAAGAGTAACAAATAACCCAGCAAATATAATCAATCTTGTTGATGTATGTATGAGATCAGACTGCATCGAGTTTATGTATGTGACAAACGAAATGGAGTTGCGAAAGAATGGTTGGTGGTGCAGGTCGCGATGAAGAACGCTTGGTGCTGACAAAGTTGCCAGAAATCTCAATTTAAATCACAAGCCGGTAAAGAAGAGCATGAAAAGGTCCAAGTATGAGCGGCATCGTCGGGATGTTTTGATGTGACAACAAATGCTTCTCTCTCACTGTGCATGAAGATGAACACAAGGGCAAAGGCATGACAAGAGAAACTCAGAAGTTCAGGACAGCGCAAGAAGGATGTTTCAAGATTGCAACTCTCAACGCAAGCAGTGACGGCGTGAAAAAAAAAGACGGCCAGAAAAAACACCAAAAGATGACGGAGGAAGGGCTCAACAGACACAGAAACACCTGTAGTAGAGACCATCTCCGCTGCGCCCTCCCCGCCGTGGCTGAATCTTCCACTGTGAGTAAGATCAGAACACCAAAACGATGGAGGCGATGACAGGAAAAGGGTCAAAGAACAACAAGAACCAGAACGAGGATGGGAAGAGATAAATAGCACACATAAACCCATATACAATCATCAAGATAGCCTCCTCTTTCTTGTACAACAAGACCAAGACAACCCAAAACAAACAAATAAGTCATCAAGCTCCTCGTGAAATGGCTTTCCTTTAGAATGAAGTGGTGACCAATTGCAATGCTAGTCTGGGCGGCATGAGATCCAAAAGCAAAAAGAAAAAAGAGGATTGTACATATATGGCAAGAGAACAGACAAACAAAACACAGTTATCATCAACAACGGATTTGTTGAACAGGCCAACCCGCTAAGCCTCAAGCCATCGTGTCCTTCGGCTTCCAAAATTGGACCAGTCGGCTGATGCGCTTTGCCCGGCTGGGCTTGTTCTTGCGATCATCCAATTCGTCAATCGGAATCTCCATCGAAAGCTTGCTGCGCTCACCGTGGGAGCTATTAATGAGTCTGCTAAGGCTGGCAAGGCTGGATCTACGGCGGCCAAAAGCAGAGGAGACAGAAACAGGGCGTTCTTCCCGTAACTGGGGCGTGGGACGGTTTGGGGGATGTTGGAAGGCACTCTCGCGTGTGCCTGCTGAGTTGGTAGAGGTGAGAGACGGAATGTCGACTGAGATGCGAACTTCAGGTCCCGGTTCACCCCGCAGCAGCGACTGAAAAGTGTTGTCATCGTTGAGCGAAGACGGCGCTGTCGACAGGCATTGGGCATCATAGGAAACTGGAGACATTGGCGACGGGAATGAAGAGCCAGAGCTATTGGCGTAAGGACTGACAGGCGTATGAGTGGCCGACGGAAGTTGAAGAGGACTAACATTGACATGAACAAGTTCCTTGCCAACAACTAAACGGTGGGGAGAGGGATTGGCCGACGCGCAAGGAGACTCGTTGGTGAATGCCGGGCTTCGAGGCGGTGCGTAGATGATGTCCTCCGATGAGAATTCCGTCTTGAGGGAGCAGGAAGACATTTCAGTTTTCATGCTGGAGACAGCCACTTCTGAGGGCAGAGACAGCATGCCCGAGGTGCGAGGACCAGAAGGCGTAGCAGGCACGTTCTCGTCAGCAATGGTAGCCATCGATGCAACCGAGCTAGCATGCTGAATCGGAGTGCGCTCTGTCGGAGTGATGTCAGCCGATCTGCTACTGCTGGAATCACTTTCAATGGCTTCTTCATCTTCTTCATCCTCTTCGAAAACATCCGCCATGGTCGAGTTACTACCAAATCGATGAACTCCAAATCCACTCCGCTCAAAGGGGACCATTTCAGGAGCACTTTCAGCCCGTCTGTGGTAGTGCATGCCGGGACCTGAGAATCCCTTCATGCCCTGAGCACTGTGCAATTTGCGCTTGACATTGCCGGCCGCTCTTTGTGCAGCTTCCCATTCAGGATTAGGCGAAAGAGGGGTGTTGAAAGGGCCAAGAGCAGCGTCGAGATCGATCATAGACGCCGATGCATCATCCTCGGAGCGTTTCGGAGTGGGAGAATCGTCAGGCAATTCAATAGTCGGGATATTGCCAATGGCCGGAGTTGACAGAACTTCGGGATCCATAACTTGGTTGGATTCAGGGGCAATGCAATCTTCAAGTGATGCACTCGATACTTGCTGTGGCATCTGGGTAGGAGTGAGGGAACGAAGAGATCCGCTTCTGCACTTGCGAACTTGAGGCTTAGATTTCCGGCTAAGAATTGGAACACCCCAGCTGCCTTTGCTCTTGCTCTTTTTCTTTTTGTTCTTCTTGCCCTTCTTTTTCTTGTGCTGAAGATCCTCGGGTTGAGCACTGATCTCTGGCTGAGATTCAATGTTGGTATGCTCTCTATCCTTTGATGACAGTTCACGAGAGAACTCGCGGCTGGCAGTATTTTGAGCGTGGGCCTTGTGAGCTTCGAGACCAAAGAAAGACCATCTTTTGGGTGACTTGACATGGCCATGAGTAGAGCTCTTCTCCTCCGTAGAAGAGGGGATGTCAAGAAGAGTTGGAATGGAGTTTCGGCGTTTGGTCTTGGAGGCGTCAAAGGTCGCACGGTTCTCGTTGCTCATTTGATCAAGAATGGCACCTGCTGTACTCGGCCTTGACTCGAGCTTTGGCCGCACGCGAGGGTCGCTGGCAGATGAGTTTGAAGGGGTCGAAGGAAACGCAATCACAGGTTGGTCCTCGTTCTGAGCAGGAAGAACAGATATGACGGAGGAAATACTGCCTGACAAAGAGTGGCCGGGTCGCACAGTGACAGTGCTGGATGTATCGGTTGAGACAACAGACAATGGTCTGGGAATGACCTCTATAGTCTCGGAAAATCCAACCCGTGATTTCGGTGTCCCGAGGCAGCTGGGCACCAGGAGCTCTTCATTGATGGGTGAAGGAGGGATAGTCGGTGCAAGGATAGGCAGCTCTGTGGTTTTAATTTCAGACACGGTAATGGGAACAGGAGGCGGGACAGCGTTCAGTGAAGCCATGTGATCTCTGCGGTCAAAATTGGTAGGACTGTTGGGAGCGCTGTGGCCATGATCGACAGGCTTGGAGACCATGATTTTCGAAATATCGTGACTGGAAATAGCCGCCGACCGTCTGTGGGCATGTCCCCTGCGCTCAGGAAGACAAGCAGAAAGCTTGAGATCAGCAGGAACCTCAAACCCACTTTCAGACTTGGTAGTACTCATTCCCAGAACAGTAATGGAATCGCCGCCTCGGATACTACCACCAACAAACTCGCTGCCGCCGCGTCTATGGCCGTGACCAGGCCGGTTTGCCGACATTGGACGAGGCGAAGGGGGGGTGTTTGTTTTTGTCGTAATGGGAGTGACGGGAGTCTCTGGAGGGCTGAGGAAGGCGGGCTTCTCTGGTGAGAGAAAGTTACCACTGCCGGGGTTGAAGGAGAAATCGGGAAGAGCGGGATGGCTTTTTCCGGAATTTCTGAAGCTAGACCCCATGGTTTCCGGTCCCATGGCTGAGCGAGGCCGCTGTGCAGCAGTGGAAGACGACGAGGTGGGTCGCATGGGGAAGACGAAGTGCGGGTTTGGCGGAGGCATGGTGGCAGAGGGGCGAGAAGCCAGAGGGTCGTAGGACTGGCTCTTGGACGGACGAGATCGATGTTTTGTCACGGACTTGGGGATCGCATTTAGGTCGTGGGGGGAATCGGTGACCGTCGCCATATTATTTGTGAAAGCCGCACGGCGGCAGATGAGATACTAGGGACGATGAACCTCAACTGGAAACCATTCGAGTGTATTTGACCAAGGCCAGGGCAGTAACAGTCGCGAACAGGTTGTAGCTGGCGGGGGTCAAATCCAAAGGTTTCACAACTAACGGGAAGAGGGTTCGGAGAGGGTATTAAAATCTGTAACGCATTGAGATTAGTAAAGGCTAGACTAGAAGCATTCAAATAACGTTGGTCATTTCCTCGCATAGGAACATTCATATCGGTGACTATTATTCTTCAGTACCGTAATATTGACGTACCGACTAGAGGGGACAGGTAAAAAGGGGACAACGCAACAATCAACTTGAGCTCAGCAGCAAAGATGAACAGATAATTGAATGTCGCAGTTGTAACGAATAGAAGAACGCGCAGGCTTTTTTTTGGGCGTGAAGCCGACAATGTCGATATTTGGTGACGAAGGTGCGAAGGGGACTCGAGGGCCAAACCAAAAAAAAAAAAAAAAGCAGAATGGCTATTCAAAATCAAATCAAAAAGGCAAGGGGTGCAGCGGACAGAAAACAAGACTCGAGTCGAAAAAGAAGGGCGATGCTGGCGCTAAGAGAAGAAAAAAAACATCAAACGTGTTGAGGAGGGGGGGCAAAGCGCAAGAACGAAGGCGAAGGCGAAGTCGAAGTCAAAGTCAAAGTCAAACGGAGGGAGAGGCAGACGATGCTGTAGATGTATTGAGGGTCGACAAACAAGACGAGAAAGCTAAAGCAAAAGATGGAAAGACGGCAGGCAATCTCGATAGGTAGAAGTAGACACGGACAGCAAGGCAAGCAAGGCAAGCGTGGATGAAGAAGAAAAAAGAGAGACAGACAAAGACGCGGAACAAAAGAGTGGACGGCCAGGACCAGAACAAGAAGAATCCCCAAGTGATGGTGAGAATTCTCTAGACTCTGGAAATGTACCAAGAAAGATGGAGGAGGGGAGGAAAGAAGAGAAGAACGACAATAAGTTGTCGAAGGATGAAAAGGGACGAAGGGGCAGAAACGACAAAGAAAAGAAAAAAGAAGAAGAGAGAAAAGGAAGGCGAGGAAGAAAGAAAAGAAAAAAAAGCGAGAGAGAGAGAAGGGAATACGTGGAGAATGTATTGGCGGAAAACGGGGAAAAGAAAAACAAGGACGAGGATTTGGAGGGAACAGAATTAATTATAAAATAGAATAAAAGTGCAGTAAAAATACAATAAAATAAAATAAAATACCACAAAACCAATCAACCGGACCAGGGCCCTGAAGCCTAGTCGGAGTTTTTGTGTGTTGGCTGTAGTTGTTGCTGTAGCCTTGTCTGATCAAATCAACCCAAGTACAGTTGGCTTTCTTGGCTTGCCCTGCCTAGGCTTGCCATGGAGATATTATTGTGGCCAAGATACAGGGACAAGAAGAGATTCACAAGTAGTCGTAGAAGGCAAGAATGACTTGAAGAAAAGAAAACAGGTAAGAGACTAGAAGGAATATTACACAAGGGGAACGGTATGTACGAGTGTACAAAAGTACAAAGTACATGTGTACATGGTTACATGTGTACATGTGTTCTTAGGTGCTTATGTATCTATCTACCTGCCTACATACATGTAACTGCCTACATGTACCGGCCTACATAAGAGTATAATTACAGGGGGCTATGCTTGTACAGTCTCTCTAGAGCAATGAATTTAAACTCATAATGCTCATGAAAAGAAGAGAAACAAATGAGATAGAATGATACTTGCATTCACTATAAAGTTACTGTGCATGCAGCCTGTGTTCTGTATGTATCTCTCTACATTCACACACTTGTAGGTAGGTACACTATACACAGCATGCCACAATAGGGACGAATCCATTTAATCACATAATCCGCATACAACATAGATGCAGGGGTTGGACAACAGACATTTACCACCAACACATTCAGGCTGCAGGGTAAAGAAGTGTATCATTACTCTCTTACTGTGTGTCTGTAGGAGCTTATTTGTTGTTGCTCGTTTAGCTAAGCGCCCGTCTTTTTTTGTTCTGCTCTCTCTGATCCCTCTTTTCTCATGGTGTTTTCCCCTTGCGCAAACTAAAAGCCAATCGCTCAGCAGCCAGCTGCAACGGCTCGAAGCAGCACTAGTAAAATCAATTTCAAGCAGACCAAATGGCCATCAGAATAAGCACACAAGTGTGTTGTTTTGATGCAAGAGTGGTGCGTGCTTATTTTTTTTGAATGTTTGTGCTTGTGCCTGTGCCTGTGCTCTACACATGTAACATCTGAGCTTATTACACTTTCATGTCAGGAGAGCCTGGTGCAACGCGTTGCCTTGCCTTGCCTTGCGCTGCGTTGGGCAAAACTCCAACAGGAACACAGAAAAAGGCTGTGGATTAGAGAGAGACTCAAAGAGGGACTCAACCAAGACAGTAGAAAAATGAAGAAAAAAAACATATGTATATCGCAACAGCTACAGGCAGCTACAGGATCAATGGAAGATTGCAGGAAGACATGAGATATGAAAGGAAGCAGTCAGAAATAATACACGACTTTGCCCTAGTGATATTCCTTGTTTGTAGGAGCTGCGGTGGCAACACTTAGTTGGCACCAATGGAGCCCACTATCGTGACGTAACGCAAAGCAAGCAAGACTAAAATAAAATGAATTTCCATTGATGCTGTTGGATTGATTGGGGGCCCAGCTTTTGTTTTTTTTTTTTTGGCGCTTGAGGCTGTGGACCAAACGAGAACCCTTTTTTTTTTTTCTTGTTTCGGTGCAGCCCCATTACCGAGTATCCATTCCCGTAGGGTTTGCTCGACTTGCTTGCTACTGCTGTTGGCTTCACTGACTTTCTATTATCCCTATTTGTCGCGTTGGGTCGCATCGTGGGTCTCGTCAGTCCAATCAACTTGGTCCAATCAATCAGTCGAATGTACCAAAGTAGAGTACATAGAGTAAATAATTGTTGGCCACTTAATTGATAAACGCGCCCAGAAACCAATCAGCTGTAAGGGATCAAGGGGTGGGGGGTGGGGGGGGGGGGGGCATTTTCATTTTCTTAGTCTAGGAACCAAGCCAGTACCTGAGTACCTGAGGTGTACCTGCATCACAGCCCGGGTGACAGTGGGTGGCTAAGTAGCTGGTAGTACTATGCGAGATTGGCAGGGCCACAATAAGGAACAGGGGCAACCACCATGAAGTAACCACGACGGCAACAGCAACAGTAACAGCAACAGACACACAAGGTTTTTGTATTTTTTTGACGTTTTGATTCATGTGCTGCTTGATCGTTGGCCACAGAAAAAAAAAACCAACTTATGTCGCTCTCTTGTTTATATGACGCATTGTTTATTGTTGTCTTGGGAGTGGATCAGAATAAAGTGGGTTATGAAGAGCATGACGGAGAAAATAAGAAGAATATGAAATTGAAGACAAGTCGCTGAACTAGCAGATGTGAACAACCAAAAGCTCAGGCCGTTCCTTGTTTCAATAGCTTAACCAGACTGGCTACAACGGAAAATTGGAAGGCCATTTTGTAAGAGAGCCGAATTACATCTCAGCATAAGAGGAGAACTCCGAAGGAAAGGTAGAGAGAGAAGATGCATAGCTCGGTCGATAATGAGAGAACAGTCACTTTATTTCCTTTAGCCAAAGGCAGTTAGGCGAGAGAAGTTGGCCACGTGAGCCATCTCAGCTAACAGCCTACTTCCATTGCACTTTATCGTACCCAGTTTATACTTTCAGATATGATGAAAAGGAGCCCGTATGTGTATCAATGTACATCGGTACATAGGTACGTACATATGTGCATGTGTAAGCACCATTGCGTCGAAGCCGTGTAGTAAGCTGTAGTCTCTCAAAAAATGACCCCCCTCCCTATCACCCCATCAGGGAGTACATATTTTTTCCCTGATTGGCCAGTAACTTTAGTACCATGGGCTATCAAGCTCTACCTGCAAGTCAATAAGTAGTCAGTAGCCGCTATTGGGCTCAGCTTCATTCTAGGGTAAGAAAATACCTTGACCAGCGCTGGGGAGCAGAAAAAAAGTTGAAAAATAAAAGAATTAAACTTGATTTTCTTTTTAAAAAAAAACCAAATGGCCAAAAACAAAATATCGGTACATACGTGCTTTGGTTTTCTCCTTCTTATTCTTTGTTTGCGTCAACTTCTCCTATCTCCAGCATTAGAGATTATCCATGCCGATGCCAACTGCTGGCCCGTTCCTGGATGTCAAACACGGTCAATCCGTTGTCGACAAAATGAGTCTAGAAGGGGTTAAGAGAAGCACAAAAGGGAAAACAGAAAGGCTTGAAGAAAAAAGGCAGAGAAAAAAATGAACAAAAAAAAGAGACAGCCAAAATGAAGAGCATAGAAAAGACACAAAGACGGCGACTCGTGCACATTACTTTTGATCAAGAACTCTCTACTGTACTTGGGGTTTGATGTTTCGCCACTTGTCGTCTCTCTCACTCAGCCTGAGCCCTTTGCTCTTCAGGGCCTTCAGGGCCTTCAGGGCTTTCAGGGCTTTCAGGGTCTCAATGGGCCTTTAGCGCTGAAAGAAAAAAGAATATTACAGAGGACCCTGCCTTTGTGTGGGTTTAATCAGGGCAACACTACCAATGCAATACCCCACTCCTCCGCCCACCAAGCTCCAAGGCGACAGACACCACAGGGCCTGAATTTTGATTGGCTTTTCCCTTGACTGCATGTATCATGGTTGTGTTGTGTTTTGTCGTGTTGTGTTGTATCGGCAGAACTTCGCCACCTACTTGCGTCACAAAAAGAAACCCCCTCACATAAACGACAACAACAACCTCAAAGAAGAAAATTGACAGCAAGCGATAACAGAAATAGTTACAGAGGGTTTGTAGACTTGTTATATTTGATATCGTACGCCTGTCTCCTGTGTTCTGATGCGTTGGCGAAACAACGCGATGTTGGAGGGGAGTTCCCGCCTCTCCCAGTACATTTTCGTAAGGCTGATTGATTGACACTTGACGCTGCCAATGCATCAAGTTGTGTTTTTATGTTTTTTTTTTGTCTCCATTTAATACTGTTTCAACTGTTCCTCCGTTCTCTCGACATTACCAAAGAATATTGCAATCAAGCCATTGTGATGCACGTCGATGGTCTGTGGGGACCGGGCTCTTTTTTCTCTTCTATGGAGCCCAACCACTAGATTTGTGCCATTGCCAAGTCCCCAAATGACCAAGGCAGCAGCCAGAGAGAGCACCTGAGGCCAAAAACCAGGAACAATGCCAAAAAAAAAGACAAAAACAAAACAAAACAAAACAAAACACAGCCAATCATGAAATAACACCTCAGCAATATTAAATTGGACCCAAGTTTACAGTTGTTGCCTGTATTTTCCCCGACTTCGTGCGTACTGATAGAACACGTGGATAGGTACATGAATACATCTACATGTGCACAAATACACTGTTACTTATTCGAAAGGGGGCCAGTCATTATCTTTGCTTTGTATTACTCGCTCACTCTCACAGGCGATATCTCCATCTCCGCCATTGCATATACTTGTGTATGTATGCACATGCACGCATGTACATGTAGGTATGCAGCCACATCCACATCCACTTCCACCACATCACGCACGCACGCATGCACACTCTTGTGCCCTATGTTCCTCATATCTGGAAAGCCTCCCAAATCACAAGCCAACATGTCAATACAGAGATACACGGGTATCAGTTAATATGTATACATGGGCTTGAAAAATAGGACCCGGCATCTCGAGCTGGAATATTCGGATAGACACACCAACAGGGCATGGCTCACGTCTGGCTACGCTTCGCCAGCTGCCAATTCTCTTGCTCTCTCCACACCCACCACTCCACCAGCAACAGTCAACCCAACCCGCCTCGCAGTCTTCAAACTGCTGTGCCACATCTCATATTTCTTTGTTTTCTCCAGCAACAATTTTATTCACACTTATTCCTTACCGCCCTGCCCCTGCCAACAAACAGTTTTCCAACATGCCCCGAGATCATGGTAATCCCCGGCGACCCTAAAGACATCCCAACTAAGATCTCCCAAGAAGCCTTGCACGGAGAAACCCAGCTACCGAAATCATCTCGTTTTTCTTCTCCCTTTTCCTTTGCCCTTACAATTAGCCCTCGCGGAGACCACCCAACTTAGTCTTCTGTCCATGACAACTCTACCGCCTCTCCCCCCCCCGTTCCAACAGCCTTGTCCGCCACTAGGCTTTGAATGGTTGGCCTCTTTTTTTTCTCCCCTTCGTGCCTTGCCCCCATCAATCCCTCGTTCAAAATCAAGATCGACGATATCTTTCTGCAGGGTATTATAAATAGAACACACAACTTCAAAGCGAGGCATGGCATGGCCATTCGCCAGCAACACGACCCCTTCTGTCTGTTTTATCCTTCTAGAAAACAGACTAGCTGTCTCCTCACTGCACCTCGTCGTCATGGGTAACTGCAGACCCCTTGCTGCAATAACGAGGGACAGCTAATACCCCCCATCAACCATTGAATAGATGTATGCGTACCCAAAGTCCAAGTTGGAAGACGAAGATCCAAACTCAACGTGCCGCTGCACTTCTTGCAAGTCAGAGACATAGACTATCAGTTTGGGGCACACAACCAGGAACATATCCCACGTCAAAACACCAAAAAGCCCAAGTTATACGTCGGGTGATAACCCATGACCATACTTGCACCTCTCGTTATATCTCATATGAGTCTCACATCGTTTACGAGCGCACAGAGGCACACAGGCAATATAAGACGCCTTTCCTTCTCGGCGCCTTTTGATGCATGCGATTGCCCCACCGCCTACACGCCTCTGTAATACATCAAGCTCACACCAGGTAAAGTATCATTGAACTCTCTCTGGAATCTGATGATGTTTGATTGCTTTCCTTGTAGAAGCCCTCTTTGTCCGTTTCTTCTTCCTTTGTTGCCCCCCCCCCCTGTTCTCTGTCCTCTCTTATGGTCTCCTCGTTCTGACTCAACCCCTTCTTCCTTCCCCTGAGGCCGGGCAGCTGAAGCACAGGTGTTGCACCTTGTCTAACCCGTGACTACTTCTTCCATAACCCCTGGAAATACACTTGCATGACTGGTGCTACGTGAATCCGATACCAACTCACCATGTAGACGTCTACAAGGCTCAACCGTCAAAAGAGAAGGGGGCGTACAAGAACTCCCTCCATGAGCCGGACCAACTGCTACCCATGGTGTCACGACCCAAACGCCGTCTTAACACGTCGGCAGGAGACAGGTACCTTATATACTGATCAACCACTGGACCCAAGACCCCACCTGAAATCCAGCTGTAAAGTTGGACAGCACATGTGGACCACTATGGTATACAGAGGGAGACTATGCATACCATTTTGCTTCATGGCTCTGGACTCTTAGGGGCTCGTGAATTCTAGCACCATGTCCGTGATATGCACTGCGATATATATTTGACTCGCTCGTATTCCACATGTAATGCTGAACACTCTTCTCTTTCAAGGCAGCACATCTTACCTGCTCTTGCAAACATACCATACATAGCACAGCCTCATATATGACTGGGTAGGTGAAATCAGCAATATACGAGAAAGCAAGTTAATAGAACGTTGTAAGATTAAACCCTAGAACACATTAACCCTCAAAGACGGAAGGTGACGAGGAGAATGAGGTTTTGTAGTACAATTTGAAGCTAAAATTGATCTTGTCTTGTAACACAGTTTTGGATGCGGATATCTCGTTACAGTAAGCCGTAATGTGAGATGATTGTCATGTATGAATGGTACTGACATGACACTAATATATTCACTTGAACACCACACTTTTGCTGATTAACAAAATGTCAAGCTGAGGGTGAACCGTTGTCTCGGAGTCTTTGTTAGGGTTGTTATCACCAGTAGGGTTATGGAAATTATTTGCAACTGGAAGAGCGCGCTTGATCACGAACGAAAAATTAAACAATCCGCAAAAACAATGCGAATATTGATAGAAAGCAATGACAGCCACGTACAAACCCGTGAAAGAAAAACAGCATTGTGATCGAAATTACAAATGGTTTTTTTTTTGCTTGGTTGCTGCAACAAGATAAACAACTTCAACATCCAACCAAGGCAACCCTTTCTTTTATCTTGCTTGTTCTCAGCTAACCAATAAAATATTGGTCCGGGCCAGTCAGCTCGGCAAAGCCCTCCTTGATTCTGTTAACCTCAGGAATCCAGCTGCACACCCAACTTTGGCTTTGACTTTGACCTGCGCCCCTTGAACAAACGACCACAAACGCGCGCCATCGCGATTTTCTCCTTGATCCCGAGTACGAGAAGAAAACCTCTTGGTTGAGAGCTGATTTTACGTTTCGATTTCCGTGCTGCCTGCTTTGTGAGCTCCGCATGCAAGCAAAACCCACCTGTTTGTTTACTTGACTGTTTACCTACATCATCACGTCGTCGAAATGGCAGGCCGCGGAGCATTGAAGTTCACCAAGCGTTTGATGAAAGAAATGGAGGCCTTGCGTTCCGAAGACTTGAAAGAGGCCGGAATTGAGCGGCTTGGCCCTAAATCCGATGATGATTTGTCGAACTGGGAGGCTGTCATGTCTGGGCGCGGTGTTGGTCACGGCTATGACGGTAACATGCCCCCCCCCCCTTGATTTCTCGCCATGTTCATCATGGAACGCAAAACCCCTCACGGAAGCTAACACGCAATCATCAACCTTGCTCCTGACATAGAAGGCCGCTGGCTTCTCACCATCGAGGTGCCCGCGCAGTATCCTATTCAACCGCCCAAAGTCACCTTTGTCACGCAAATTGTCCACCCTAATGTTGCTATTCCGAGTGGCGAGATTTGCTTGGACCTACTCAAGGATGCCTGGACCCCGCAGTACACACTGGTCGAGGTCGTAAAGGCTATCCGCATGCTGCTGGCTGATCCCGGCACAGACAGCCCGCTGAATGTCGACGTGGCAGCACTCATCCGGGATGGCGATGTGGTTGCAGCACGCGGGCTGGTCCAGCTGTGGTGTCGACAGGAGGAAGGCTATTACGACGGGCCGTGATAGACGGGAAGGGGAGGGGGTAGGGCGAGAGAGATAGAGAGAGAAAGTGAAAGAGAGAGGTCATAATAGAGGGAGGAGAAAAGGGGAGGGGATTTAAGGGAAGATGTGCCTCTCCTCCCTTGTGATTGGCGAAGTGTTAGTGATGGCTGAATTTGAAACGGACTTGTAATGTGAATTGAAAGATCAATGACGCATGAAAAGGGACCACAATACGGGCTTGTTGTGTCATGATGATGGCAGATTTTAGCTCCTTACTGAGATATTGGAATTGCAAGGGCGTTTCCCTAGCTTATTTACCTCTCTAGTTGTGTAGAGATTCATACTCTAGTCTCATGATGCCACATCTCATCTCAACGAAATTCAATACACACCAAGTACACATACATAAGACGGGCCGAGTAATGACGTCACAATAAAAGACCATCTCTTCAAAGCAAACTTCAGAACCGGACAGAAAATCTTCGTGAAAAAAAGGGTTAAAAACTCTAAAGATCAGAGGAAAAAAAAAGAGAACACGAACAAGAAAAAGAACAGATAAACAGACACTTGGAAAATGAGAAAAAAAAAGGAAAGCCATAAAACGTAACGCCGGATGTCTTGGCCACGGTATGCATCTGTACTTCTACATACCTTTGCACAAGACACCGTCCTCTTCCAAGACCAAAAGAAAACAGATGGAAGATGTTGAGAATCAAGAAGGACAGAAAGGGAAATAGAAGAGGTCATAGTGAAAAAAAAAAGTAGGCCGTCTCTTTTTGGTCGATAAAGGTGGAAGGGAATCGGTCAAGAGAGCAACAAAGAAGTAAAGCAAGCAAGCACCGATAAACCAGCCAGTCCGGTACAGTGAAAAGAAAGTACTGCATGGGACTATCAACAGTGATGCCAGTGTCAAGACCGGGTACCTGCTCATATACATGTATGCATGCACACGCGGTGGGTGAGGCTGAGGTGACTGCACTAGAACAATGCCCCATGATGCTTCCACCGACAAAACCGGCGAGTTTGTGAGATACACAGAGTATACCATAGTGTAATACAGACAACGAGCAAGTCAACGAGCATCCGTGACTAAACAGCAAATTGCCCGATTTGGATTCAAGTCATCCAGTATTCACCATATATTGACGGACCCGGTACATCAACGACGGGAAGTTGTGTGTGAAAAACAGAAAATGGAAACAGAGAACGAAGCTCAACTCGTTACTCGTTGTAGTGATACACCTGTCAAAAAACAAAGCTGTTAGTGTTTCTTCTAGACCAACAGTATTGTCAAAAACAGAGCATAGTGTCAGTCTATGTTGATTTACCTTGTAGTTAGGGAGACCAGCAGGCTGCTTTCCTAGCCGGCGCACCATCTTGGCGAAACCTTCAGTCTCGATGAGATGGTAGAATGAGAAGGGAGGGAACATGGCACCATCACGGTGGACCTCGGCCTTGACCAAGAGAGCAGAACCACCCACACCATCTAGAGGCACCTCATAGTGAATATCGCCACCAGGAGTGCTCATGAAAGCCATGAGAGCACGGTATGTGGCCATATCATGGTAACCTTCCAGCAGAATGTCATCCTTGCCCATAGAAGCACCAAGCTTGAGAGCCGCATCGCTGTCCTGCCAGTTGTTGAAATCATAGGGACGTTCGCTCATCTGGTTCTTTTCCGTATCCATGTAGCGCTGGAAAGTGTTGGCGGCAAGTACATGTTGGTCGTGCGAGGCCATGTCCTGGATAATGGTAGGAGGCGTCTCGACAATGTCAGCATCCAGCCACAGAACCCACGAGATGCTGGGATGCAAAGTAGTGAAAAGAAGTGAATTGCGAGCTTTGGCCATTGAAGCACGGCGGGCCTTTTGGAACTCCTTCTTGTGACGGACGCTTTCATCCTGCGAGGAAAGAGCGGGCTCGAAATCTTCACGCAGAATGACGATGTTGTGGAAGCGGTCCTTCTTGTTGGCGGACTTCTGGTAGTTGGTGATGCGATTTTGCAAAGCGGTAGTAGCCTGGTTACCTTCTTTGGTCTTGGGGAGAATAAAACCAAGGGTAATGAGCTCGTGCGGGTATTGCAGCTTGACAATGTTGGCCCAGTACTCCTCGTAGAAACGCGACATGGGCGTCAGGATTAGGACTGACTCGCGCTTGGCAACGGGGTCGGAGGTGGTGGTGACGGTGTTCATGTTGTAGCGAACTACGGGAGGGGCTTTCGAATTGGGCCCCGTCGATTTTCGATAGGGAATCGTAGGCGATAAAGAGGCAGGAGAGTTGCTCGGGGCTGTCGAGGATGAGCCAGAGAAGAAGAAGAACAGCACGCAGACGAGGGCAAATAGACCCAGTGCTATGCAAGCAGGACTTGACCGTCTGAGACGGACTGAACCCATAGGACGCGCCATCACGACCAGCTTAAACCAGTGGTGTCGAGGATGTGATGAAAATGGGAGATGACAAGATAAATGTCGAGTCTGAAGAGAAGAAGGAAATAATGTAGAAGAAGAAACTAGAACCACCCCCGAATACGAATGGAGAAACTTTTGAAATCGACGATGATCCAAGAGGCCAATTCGCAGAATAAGAAGCCAACGAACAACTTGATAGCTTGCTGTAAGATAAAAGACGCTATCAATGCGTCAACTTCGTTACCGCAGCAGGGCAATTGGGGGGAAAATAAAGAGAAAAGAAAGAAGAAAAAAAGACGGCGGTCAGAAAGCTTGGAGCTCGGAATGAAAACGACACGAACTCATTCAGGAGAAAACAGAGCTGCTTGATGATATTTTTTTTCCTTCGTAAAAGTAATCCAAGTCAAATTAAGCAATTGGGTTGAATTGAGTGAAGTGTCCTTCGTCAAAGCTGCCAAAAGGGCAAAAGGGGGCCTGGTATCTCGCCCCACTTTAGGATAAGGAACTTGCTGGCTCAGAGAGAGGATGAATAGTGGATGACTGACCCGTGACCCAAGTTTCAGCAGCGTATAGTATGGGTATAGTACTGTGAAGATCGTGGCACACAGAAGAAAGTGGATGCCGGTTTTTAGCGGGCTGCTTGTTCCTTGGATCCTCTATAGGGGTCCAAAAGCCACTGAGCTGGACACCTGAGGCACTGTGGCATGGCCTTTATAGTCTGTAGCTTGTGGGCTGTAGCCTGTAGCCTGTACTGTGTAATGTGTAACAGGCCATGCCAGCTTCCCCTGTTCAAGTTTGCCCTTCTTGTTTCAAGTTTACCCATGGCTCAAATCCAAATCAAGCCAACGAACGTCCTTGTGTGAACCAGCTATTTTTCCTTCACATTTGGATCTTCATTAAGTTTACATCACCCACATTAACATCTTCACACCTCACGACATCTTTTCCATAACTAATCACTTATTGTCACAATGGCGAGCAACATGGATAGAAGTCTTGACGAGATTATCGGCGAACAGGTAAGTCATTATCTGGAAATTTTATTTTCTTTTGCCTCCATCGCACGACTTTTGATAAATGCGGCATCATGACCGACTTCAGCCTCGTCATGCATCATCACAATCAATCTCAGCCTTGCCTACCGAAACCATCACGCTAACCCACCGCGTCTGCTTACTAGAAAACTCGTCGTAACAACAATACCAACAGCCACAACAATCAGCGTCGCAGCAATAGCAACAGCAACCGCAATCATAGCCACTCCAGACGTCGCGACAACAATGACTATCCTCGTGACGGCGTGAAAAAGGTTCGTCGATATGCTACTAGCCGTGTTCTCCGGTTATGGCGCATTCTAACCATGTCCGCCTCAGGTTCATATCCTCCCTCCTTAATCCTCTTCAAGCGTCCTCCCCCCCGACTATTTGAAGACGAATGCACACTGCTATTACTCAACTTCGAAAGTTCTCTCTTTGAATCGGCTTGGGAGGCTCAACGCCTTGTTAATCTACTTATAACCCTCTCTTTCTGGCTAACAGCCGCTTACCTTTCCTAATTCAGGGCTACTACCGTGACGAGCACCGTGATCTCGATAGGCAAGTATCTTTTTTCCTTTGTATATTTTGCATCCATACTACCTGGTTGCGGAATTCTAACATTATTGTTTGCAGCGAGTGGGTGCACGATAGATACGAAGACAGCGGACGCCAAACCCATAATCGCCGCGGCCGAGGCGCAACTGAACTGATCAGCCACAGGTTTGTGAAATTGTCAGTTGCAAAGCTATAGCTCGTTTCGCTAACCCCAAGGCTATGCGTCAGCGATGCTCGTGGTACCAAAATTCGCGTTGAAAACCTGCATTATGACTTGACCGAAGACGAGATCAAGGTTTGTCGCCCATGAACCGATGTGCCGCCAACATCGCATCGCATCATTTTCTAATATGTGTAATACAGTCCCTCTTCACGCGCATCGGTCCTGTGCTGCGTTTCCAGCTACGGTATGATCGTGCTGGTCGCTCAGATGGCGTTGCCTATGTGACGTACGAATCGCATTTGGACGCGAAGAGAGCTGTCAAGGAATATGATGGCGCAAACGCCAATGGTATATTTATTTCCAGGCATTATGCCTAAACAAATTCCTCTATTCAGTTACTGACTTTTGCGTGTGCAGGCCAGCCTATTACCCTTACCATTCTCACCAACGAATTGAAGCGCAATCCCTTTGATTCTGCCATTATGCCCAGCCGCTCTCTTGCTGAGCGTGTCTCGGACCCCCGTGATCGTTCAAGATCACCTCGCAGAAACATTGCGGACGAGGACGTCGTTGGTCTCGGAATTGACAGATATATCCCCGGTAAAGGAAGATCGCGGAGTCCCGTAAACCGCAACCGCAACCAGGGCCGTCGTCCAGGAGCTCGCCATGAAAACACTGGCAACAACCGTGGGCGTGGTGGTCAGCGTAACCGTAGAGATGATAGTACCAGCAACAACGGCAACGGCAACAATCGCCGCCCCATTAAGACGCAAGAGGAGCTGGACGCAGAGATGGCAGATTACTTCGGAGGCTCAGCCGAGAAGCCTATGGAAACTGCGGGCCAACCCACTTCTGAAGTGCCTGTCGCCGCTGCAGCTACTTCTACTGATGATGTTGACATGATTGAGTAAAGGCACCAAGTCAGGACACGATGCATCTCTTCCCTCTTCAATTGTGTTTTAACTGATTGGCTATCCTATATACTATTATTTTCCTTATAATCACCACTTTTCATCCCTGCAATGTCAGCTATCCGAAATCGGTATGTCTCACCTCTAACATTAAGTACGCTTTCTATGTACCAAGTATAATCATTACCAACGTTAGAAATTATGCAAAGGTGATACTGGCAAAGGGGCTCTCGAGTTGAGTGGAAGACCCATCGTCCTTGGTAATGAATAGCCCTTCAGTAGCGAGTCCCGAGAAATGACCCTTGATCAGCTGAATAGGGCTCTGCTCAACCTCCTCACTGTCGTTGCTAAGCACAACCGGATTATCGAGTGTGTTTTGGGCTGAACCAAACACGAGCCTATCTGTAGATTCGGTTGACGAAAGGAGAGATGGCTTACGGGGAGGTAACGGTGAGATGAAGAATTGCAGCCACGAGCCCGGTGTGATGAGACCGCGCTGGATGATTCCCTGACGCATGAAGGCCGGAAAGTCAATCTCTTCATCGTCGAGAGGAGACGTAGATTGTGACGAGGAGCGATTCCATTTGGTCTCGAGGGCAAGACGCCCTCTGCGTTTTCCCCATCCGCCACCACCACTCTCTGATAAGAAGTTAGATTCTAATTGCTGTTCTCGCAGGCTATGTTTTGGATTTTATTGCAAAATACACGAGGCTTAAGAGACTTACCTATCTTGTACAGCTCACATCTATCTTCAAATAAGCCCTTTAACTCTCCAGCGGTAAGTGAAGCTACGGCCGCTTCATTATCTCTAGTCGCGAACAACGACACAACATCCTGTGCGACACGGCAGCCAGCAGACAACGCGCTAGGAGATACAAGAGCCCAAACTTCTACTCCCACAGGCTTGTGATTAGTTGCCATGCGTTGACTGTAAATCCTGGGAACAATGGCTTCTAATTCAGTGGAGGCAGTTATGCGTCTCCCGTCAACTTCGATTTCACTCAGTATATTGCCCAGACAACCGGTGATCTTGCGCGGGGGTAGAACTGGTATCAACGGGACATCTAATCCATTTGAAACCAAGGGCCCAGGGAGGAGTATCTTCTGGAATGCCTTGTTCATGGTGTTTTGTAGAGTCAAAGAGCCATTCTGTGCTTCCCAGCGACTTGCTGTGAGTGTAGCTTCTCGACCAGTAAAGAACACAGTGTTAGACAATGGCAGTGTAGTGGTTACTAAGCCACTGGTAGTTTCAGCACAGAAATCAAGATATCCATATGACTTTTCAGGCTTCTGGGCCTGTGGTGAATCATGCAGCCAGAGGTGAGGAAGAAGCGTGTCTGTATTGCCTCGCAAAACTGAAAAGCCTTCTCGGGGAGAGGAGAACGCAGAGGAAGATGAGAGCCCATCGACGACGCCCGAGAGCACCTGAAGTGCGCCTGTTGACAGCGGACCAAGAAGGCTATTCATAAACATATCATCTTCAAGCCACCGCGAAAAGGTCGGGGTAGCGAGCACCACGGCAGCATCTGATAATGACGACGAAGTTGACGGTGCGAGAGATGCAAGTTGATTAATGACGGTTGGCTACGGTTGTCAGCATTTGTCCGGCGCAGAGATAATTGTGAAAGAATATACCTTGTCGAGTTTCGGATCAAGGAATAATGTGAAACGGGAAGACATGGACGAGTTCCATCGGCGAGTGGGAGCCCGGCTTAAGTAGGTTTCTAGCGTTAGCGTCCGATGTGCCGTTTGACAGGATATGCGCGCGAAACTAGTCATGGTGATGGTCAGAGTGATAGATGCTGAAGGTACAGCCTGATGATATAAAAGTCACGATCGTATCTGATAACAGAACAAGCGATGATTGTTGCTTGTACGTAGCCAAGTCTTCTTGCTATCATTGTTTGCTGTCGACGTGAGCTTGGTCTTTCTGTCAAACAATAGACGATGCGATTGTGGCTGAAGCTCGAGTAGCGCCACAGACTTACGCCATTATTGTGGCGCCAGAAGACTGCCAAAAATACCCCTCCAAAAAGATCGCCAGGGAAGTCCATCCAGGCGCTTTGGTGGGGGTGACTCAATCTAAAGCCGTATCTATTTTTTTTCTTCGCCAGCTTCCTACGACCGCAACGCCAGATCAAGTTGATTACAGCGGTTTCACGTGCCGACTTGAGCACTCCCATCAACAGTGTACTTTTGTTCTCTTTTTTGCCTTTTCCTACTAAAAAGTGAAGCCCTTCTCACACTTGGGGGCTTCGCCGCAACAACGTTCCCACTTACGCATCGATCACTGCGTATCGGCCGGGCTCAGCATCACCAGTTATTGCTGTCCAATCCCGCTATATTTGCGCGAGCGCGTGTTCACTGTCGACTTCCCCTCGCCCATCCCACCTCAATTCACGCCATGGCGTCCACTTCTACTCAGCCGCCTACAGGTGATTCCGGCTCTCTCTCGGCTTGCGCTGCATGCACATATGCCTGTGCGCTTTATCATCACGTTCTAGAAAGCTAATCATTTTGTTTATATTTGGCTGAAGATGGCAAAGATTCTGCCCCTGCTCAGCCTACTGTTCCCAAGGTGAAGACCGAGAAAGAGCGTTAGTTTTCCGAATATCTACCCAAAAGCATCCCTCCTCAACCCTGGTTGTATCCCATGTCTTGATCCCTATCGAGAGACCTCATCTACGTCATCGTACTTCAACCATCCCGCCAGCGCAGCCAAACATTTTACTGATTCTTCATCTCGAATTATGTCCAACAGTCGAAAAGGAGCGCAAGAAGGCCGCCAAGCAGGCCAAGTTTGAGCAAAAGAACAAGGCTAAGGCTGATAACGCTGCCGCCCCCCAGCAGGCCAAGGAGAAGAAGGCTAAGCCCGTCAAGAAGGAGGAGGAGCCTCTTCCCGAGTACATTGAAGACACCCCCGAGGGTGAAAAGAAAATCCTCAAGTCCTTTGAGCACCCGCACTACAAGGCCTACAGCGCCGTCGCCATCGAGAGCGCCTGGTATGAGTGGTGGAACAAGCAGGGCTTCTTCAAGCCCCAGCTAAAGCCCGATGGCTCTGTCCTGGACAAGGGCAGCTTTGTCATTGTGCACCCTCCTCCCAACGTGACTGGTGCCCTGCACATGGGACATGCTCTCGGCGATTCCCTTCAAGATGCTATGATCCGTTGGTACAGAATGCGTGGTTACTCTGCTCTGTGGCTGCCCGGCTGTGATCACGCTGGTATTGCTACCCAGTCTGTCGTTGAGCGTATGCTGCAGCGCCGCGAGAACAAGACCCGCCACGACCTTGGCCGTGAAAAGTTTATTGAGCGTGTGTGGGAGTGGAAGGAGGAGTACCATCAGAAGATCAACAAGGCCCTCACCAAGCTTGGTGGTTCTTTCGACTGGGAGCGTGAGGCTTTCACTATGTCCCCTCAGCTGTCCAAAGCTGTCACCGAGGCCTTTGTGTCTTTCCATGAGGAGGGCATCATCTACCGCGCCAACCGCCTGGTCAACTGGTCAACTCGCCTCTCTACTGCTGTTTCTAACCTGGAGGTGAATAACAAGGAGCTGACTGGCCGTACCCTCCTGGACGTCCCTGGCTACGATCGCAAGGTTGAGTTTGGTGTCATTGTGCACTTCAAGTACCAGATTGAGGGTTCTGATGAGACTATCGAGGTCGCTACTACTCGTATCGAGACTATGCTGGGAGATACCGGTATTGCTGTCCACCCTTCGGACAAGCGTTACACCCACCTTGTGGGCAAGAATGCCATCCACCCCTTCCTCGACCGCAAACTGCCCATCATTGCTGATGAGTACGTCGATCTGGAGTTCGGTACGGGTGCTGTCAAGCTGACTCCTGCTCATGACACCAACGATTTCAACCTGGGTCAGAAGCACAAGCTTGAGTTCATCAACATTCTGACGGATGACGGTCTGATGAACGAGAACACCGGCCCCTACCAAGGCCAGAAGCGCTTTGATGTTCGCTACAAGATTCAGGAGGACCTCAAGGCCAAGGGTCTATGGGTCAAGGTCGAGCCTAACCCCATGAAGGTTCCCATCTGCGATCGGTCCAAGGATATCATCGAGCCTATCCTGAAGCCCCAGTGGTGGGTCAAGACGGACAAGCTGGCTGCTGCTGCTGTCGATGCTGTCAAGTCTGGAGAAATTGAGATTCGCCCCTCGACCGCCAGAAACATGTTCTTGGCCTGGATGCACCCTGACAACATTCAGGATTGGTGCATTTCCCGCCAGCTGTGGTGGGGCCATCAATGCCCCGTGTACCAGGCGATTGTTGAAGGCGAGACCAATGATTCTGCCAACAATGAGCGGTGGTTCGCTGGCCGCACCGAAGAGGAGGCTCGTGCCAAGGCTGAAAAGGCCTTGCCTGGCAAGACTTTCAAGCTGGTTCGCGACGAGGATGTTCTGGATACCTGGTTCAGTAGTGGCCTGTGGCCCTTCAGCACCTTGGGCTGGCCCGATAACAAGTCTCTGGACATGGAGCGCTTCTTCCCCACCTCGGTTCTGGAGACTGGCTGGGACATTATTTTCTTCTGGATTGCCCGTATGATTATGATGGGCATCAAGCTGACCGGCAAGGTACCCTTCAAGGAGGTCTTCTGCCACTCACTGGTCCGTGATAACGAAGGCCGTAAGATGTCAAAGTCTCTGGGCAACACTATCTCCCCTCTAGATGTGATTGCTGGTATCAAGCTGCAGGATCTCAATGACCAGCTGCTGACTGGCAACCTGCATCCTAGTGAGGTGGAAAAGGCCACCAAGTGGCAACGCATGGCCTTCCCCGACGGCATCCCGCAATGTGGTGCTGATGCTCTTCGTTTCTTCATGGTCTCGTCGACGGCTCCTTCGGGTGGTGACATTAACCTGGATATCAAGATCCTGGCGGCCATGCGCCGCTTCTCTAACAAGATCTGGCAGGCTGGCAAATTCGTGCTGGGCAAGTTGCCCGAGGACTTCAAGCCCAGGTCCAAGGCCGAGCCTGGTGTTACACTGGCTGAGAAGTGGATTCTGAGCAAGATGACTACTGCCGCCAAGGAAATGAACGAAGCCATGGAGGCCCGCGAGTTCCAGAAGGCCTCAAACCTGGTGTACCAGTACTGGTGGACTCATCTGTGCGATGTGTGGATTGAGAACTCCAAGTCTATCATCCAAGATGGTACTCCCGAGGAGGCGGAGAGCTCTCTGCAGACTCTGTACACGACTCTGGAGGCTGCTTTGCTGATGATCCATCCCTTCATGCCCTTCAGTAAGTAAACATGAAGCCCATATTTGGCTACAGCTGGAGTGCTGCACGGATACTAATATTTTAATGAACAGTTTCTGAGGAGCTGTGGCAGCGTCTCCCTCGCCGCCCCGAAGACAAGACGGAGTCGATTATGCTGGCTGCCTACCCCGAGTTTGACGAGAAGTTCTACAGTCCCGAGGCTGAGACTGCGTACGAGCTTGTCATGGCCTGCTCTCGTGGTGCTCGTTCGCTGATGAGCGAGTACCAGATCAAGGAGGAGGGCAAGGGTAAGTGACCAACAGTTCTAACCAAGAAGGCCGAGTAACTAACGTTTTCTCTTTGCTTTTCTTTGTGGATAGTTCTTTTCCAAGCTCTAGATGAGACGTCGTTGAATACCGTCACCAAGGAGATTGCCTCTATCAAGACCCTGTGCGGCAAGGGCTGCAAGGAAGTTGAGATTCTGCCGCCGTCATCATCACGTCCCGCCGGCTGCGTGGCCTACCCTGTTGGTTCAGAGGCTGTTGCTTACCTGTTTGTCAAGGGCCGCGTGGACCTGGACGCCGAGATTTCCAAGGCGCAGAAGAAGCTGGACAAGGTTCAGGCGGGCATTTCCAAGCAGCAGAAACTGCTGGCGGATACCAAGTACCAGCAAAAGGTTTCGGCTGCCATCCGTGAGTCTGACGCCAAGAAGATGGCAGATTTGGAGTCCGAGGCGCGGGGTTTCCAGGGTACTATCAAGCAGTTTGAGCAGCTGAAGCTCGAGTAAGCCCAGTTTTGAGGGGGAGAGGGGCGAGTTTCACTGGCTGTATCACTTGAACAGAGGAAGAACGAAAAAAGAAAGATTTAAAAATGAAGACAGAGAGCCATCACGATTCTGGAACCAATGACATGCTATTCAATAATATAGCAAGTATACGAGTATGGTTGTACAAGCTTTGGGTGGCGGTGGTAGTAAGTTGGTATGATTTAAATTTTGAGATGTCATGTTTAGCCTATGGAATAGAGGACAACATAGCCGCCGTTCCGTTTTTTTTTCTTTTTCGTTTCTCGACATTACTCGCTCTTCTTGGCCTTGGAATCTTCGGCCTCCTGCTTGCGAATGTCGTCAAACTCCTTGTGCTCGGCGTACCACTGACCAGCCTGGAGCACCAGCACACCAACCAGGACTAGGGCTAGGATAGTGTTGGAGGCCGAAAGTACACGCATGGAGTCCTCTCTACCAATGTAGATTTCGCCCGTCTCAGCAGCCACGCGGGCTTCCTCAATATACTCAGGGTCGGACCAGATGTCAGCGGACACGGCGCGCAGGGTCTTGACTATGTTGGCAATGTAGACGGCGACGCCGATGAAGTACAGAATCAGCGAAGCGCCGTCAAACAGGAAGTTGGCCTCGGACGGGCGGAACAGCTTGAGGAAGAAGCCGGCAAAGCCCACAGTGACAACAATGTTGAGGATACGGCCAATTAGCGGCGGCGACGAGTGCATCCACTTGAGGTGCGTGGCTAGCTGGTCATAGTACTCAGCGGGCACGGGGTCGGAGGTCCAGAGGAGCGGGTAGTCATAGGGGAACGAAGCAAAAAGAATGCCCAGGAAGAAGCAGGTTGCTGTGGAAGAATTGGAGTTAGTTCAGTGATCACCAAGAAAGTCGAAGATGAGGGGAGGGGACAGATGCTTACGGCCAATGATCATGAAGGTTGCGAAAGAGCCAGTGCCGCGATAGTTGCTCGAGGCACTGGATTTGGACCAATCAATCCACTGCGTCATGATGTCGAGGAAGAGGAGAGTTGAATAAGGGAGAAAGAAGAAAAAAGGACGAAGGAAAATCAACAAGAGAGAAAAGGAATTAAGACACAAGAGAATGAAGAATGCGACCAAAGAGAAAAAAGAAAAATAATTATCGCCAGTCGGTATTTTGGCGACGTCGCTGGATGCAAGGTTGATAAAGAATTGGAGAAGATTTAAAAAAAAAAAATGAATAATGAATAAAAATGAATTAAGCCACAGCAAAAGCGCTTCTGGCAGGCTTGGGGAAAAAAGAAACGCAGGGGTGATAGCAATAGAAAGACAAGGGTTACGACTCGACCACAACCCTAGGATACGGACCAGAGCCCGTCGTGATGCAGACGTACGTGGCTAGAAAAAGAAACACGACAGGCAGAGACGAACCACCAACCACCAACCACCATCACCATCACCATCACTATCATCTCCGCCGCCTTTGCCGCCACCGCCGCCACCGCCGCCGCCACGAACCGACCCGACCCGACCCCGGCCCCTAATGCTGCTCCTATTTCAGCTCACTAGCCAGCTCAGATGAGCAGAGAAAACGGGAAAAGAGAACGGAAGACAAGGACGAAGACCCCCCCCCCCTGCCAAAAGAAAAAAAAAACAAACCAGCAGATACGAAGCAAAAATAGAACAATCAAGATTTATTAACAGAGTTTAGCTAAATAAAGTTGTTCAATGACTTGCCCAAACGCCCTGATAGGCGGATGGACAGGGAGCAGGCCATCCGTCAGTCCTTGTCTTCTTTTTTCTCTCTTCCTGATCTTGTCGTTTCTCTCCTCGATGCTTCTCTCTTGATTGCCTCCCCGATTCTGTCGCAGTCACACCCACCATGGTCTCTCCCCACGTCCTCCAGAAGCTTCTGCCACAGTGGCTTACTGCCCTGTTCTTGGCATCGATCTTCCTGTCAGCCCAGGCCAGCAGCAGCGCAGACGCCGACAGCCTCGAGATGCGCGACGACACCAACTCATCACTCTCCATCTACTCGGCGTCAGACAAGCACCGCTACATTGGCTGCTACAACGAAAGCACCGAGATTGTGGGAACGGGCGGAGCGCGAGCGCTGGCCGGTGGCAAGAACCAGATGCTAATGGGAACCATGACGGTGCCGTTGTGCCTGTCGTACTGCTCAAATGACGGCGACTCGTACCGCTATGCCGGCCTGGAGTACTCCCGGTAGGTACTTGTCGAATTTCTTTGCACGGCGCACACCACGGTGTATATGCTAACCTTCCTCCACAGTGAATGCTGGTGCTCCCACTACATCTCGTCCCAGTCCGTCAGATTGAACGACTCGGCCTGCGACGACCCGTGCGACGGCGCGTCTGGTGTGGCCTGTGGTGGAAGCCTGAAGCTCACTGTCTATGAACTACAGTCGTCAGGCGCTGCTGCGAGAGCGCCCCCCACGCTGCTTGCACACAGCTTTGGCACGGCTATCAGTGTTTTGCTGGTGATGGCCGGTGCGTTGTTTACGTGACTGAAGAAAATACAGCGCGTAATTATTTATGAGCGAAGATGTGTGCCACGGGGGGTCTGTTTTGAGTGATTGCAGGTGTCTGTGTCTGTGTCTGTGTCTGTGTCTGTGCCTGTGCCTGTGCCTGTGCCTGTGCCTATGCCTGTGTCCGTGTCCGCGTCCGCGTCCGTGTCCGTGTCTCTGTTTCCATCGTTGGTGCTATCATTACTGCACATATTTGTGTCTGTTCCTACTTCAAATCTTCATGGCCGGAAGCCCTCTGGCCATGACAGCATTGCGCATGACGTTCTTGATCTTTTCCAAAGCCTCTACCCACGCCCGAACCGCGTAACTCCCGCTTGAGCCCACGTCCATGTCTGTACTCCCACCTCCGCTCCCACCTCCGCTCCCACCGCCGCTCCCGCCCTCGGCACCTCCATCTCTGGCCAGCGCCTGTACCTTCCAGTCCATCCATCGGACCAGCCGCGCCGCTTTCTCCATAGCTCGCTCTTCAAAGACAACCCTGCCAATATACTCACCAAAGATGTCCACGTCATCGACATGCGGGCCCTCGTCTATTGTCCCCTGCACCCAAGACGTAATCATGTCATGCAGATTGGCTTCTGATGATGTGCCCAGTGACTCAAACTCGATTTTGCGTGGAATCGGCGGGAATGCTACGACTGGGACGAGATCGACTCTCGAAGTATCATTGGCAGCGCTACGGCCATCTTGATGCAGCGTAGTCGCGAACGCTGACTGTGGAGGTCGAGATATTGCGCCAAAGACATCGCCCTCTATCTGTGCCCGGCAGGCCAGGCGTTGGCGTCGGTGGTCTTGGATGACTTCGTTGCGCACGTCCTCGGGCAGCTCAGCTAGAAACTCCATATCCAGTCCGTCTAGATCATCTGCGGCCAGAGAAGTTGGCACAGCCAGTGCGGTAGTCGCAGTCATGTGTCTAGTCCGGGGCCGCGACGGACTCACTGTTACTGACCGAGACCTTCCTACATCACTCCCTGCCGCCGCCATAATGTTAGTCTGCGTCAAACCGCGCCGGGCGTCTTGCATGCGTTCACGAGCCTTTGTTCGGTTATGTCGCCTAGTGGGCGTTGTGGCGCCATTCCGGGCGTGTGCTTCACGACGGGGGGAGTGTTTCAAGACAGGCAACGGGCCTGAGCCAGAAGAGTTGTCGGAAGTGATTGATACTGCTCCCAAAGCAGAGGCAGAGGCAGAGGCAGAGGCAGAGGCAGAGGCAGAGGCAGAGGCAGAGGCAGAGGCAGAAACTGGAGCCCTACAGCTGTACAGAGCCAACACCTCTTCTTTCATGTCATCGGGAAGTGCTTCAAATACTTCACGATCGATTTGCGACCACAGCAAATCAGCTGATCCTGCAGGTACTGGATGCTGCTTGTGTTTCTGTGTCTCTTTTGGGCGTTCCTTTGACCGCCCCTGGGCCAACAACCGGCTTTGGATATCAGATGGCAGCTCAGATACAACGGCCGGGTCAGCGTTAGTGGGAAGCATGAATTGCGTGCCGGAGATGTTTAGTGGCGTCTGTGCCTTGCCATCGCGCTCTCGAGCCTGAGCCAAGGCAAATGCCGGATGGGAGCAACCAGCCGGACTGTCTCTGCTCTTTTTCGGAGTTAGGGGTGTTTCTGCAATGGGGTCATCTTCGACATCGAAGCTGTTGGATGGCACATGACGCAGAGAAGCGTGGAATGCCGCAGGCGAGAAAGACGCGCTGCGACGCGTGGGACGCTTGACGTTGGCTTGGCCGCGACCATCATCGGCCTCAGCTTCAGCCAGGGCGTCACGATGCGATCGTTTGCCGGACGGCGCTTTGAACGCAAGAAACCCGAGTTTCTGTTGGCTGCCATCGGGACAGGCATCACGTTTGACAGGCTCCAGCTTTGTGAGCTGCACACCAAGGCCTCGTATATCGCCAGGGCTGAACTTGTATGAGCGGAGGACAGAAACCGCTTCTCTGCTGATGGCCTCGGCGCTGTTAGTGGCCACACCGAAAACTACAGACTTGTTAAAAGTGTCACATGGCCCATGACCAAGGTGCTTGTGCGTGTTGAACGGCGCATTGGCTGATCTCCGCATGATTTTGACTGTCAGATTCTTGCCCTTGACTTGCTCGTTTAGCAGCCGCCGTTCAAGCTCTTTGCATAGATTGAGGACAAATTCTTCAGCTTCAGTTTGGGTGACGAACCTGATGCCCCAGCTGACTTCAGCAGACACCGACTTGCGCGGCGGTTGGATGCCGACTTCTGTCTTGTCAATGCCATGTGCATATTCCCAAAGCCGTTCGCCTGTTTTGGGACCGAGAAGGGCAGACAGACGCTCTTTGGAGAGACTGCGCATGTCTTTGACCATGTAGATACCGGCTTCGGATAGCTTGCTGCTTATGCTCGAGGCTACACCGGGGAGACTCTTGGTCTCCAAGTCGCCGAGGATATCCAGCACATCGTCTGGCTTGATCTGGTACTGGCCTGCAGGCTTGGCTTTGCGTAGGGCTACCTTGGCAAGCAGTATATTCGCGCCAATTCCAACAGAGACGTTGCAACCAGTGCGCTCTTTGATATTGCGCCGTATATCCAGTGCCATGGTATCCGCCACTTGCCATTCTTCTTCTTTTGCATCCTCTCTAACCCCGTCTGAGCCTGCTGTGTCATGAACAACCCGTGTCACGTCGATCAGTGCTTCATCAACACTGACGCTTTGAACCACGCCGCCCACGGAGATCACCGCTTCGTAAAACTGTTCGCTGGCCGCTTCGTACGCAGGGAAGTCATAGGGCAGCACCTTGAGGTCAGGACAGACTTCGTGGGCCGCTTTCATCATCATGCCGTTTTTAACACCAAACTCGCGGGCTGGATAGTTGCAACTGGCAATTTCCGACCCCTTGCCCGTGCCATGCGCCACCGCCACCGGTTTATCGACAAGAGAGGGCTGGCTTTTGAGGGACACGGCACAGAAGAAGCTGTCGAAATCAACATGGAAGATGTACCGCCGTGCTCCAGACTTTGGTTTGACGGGCTTCACGGCCGGTGTTTGCTCAGAAGCTAGACGCTGCATCCGAGACTTAAGCTCTGCTTTCCATGTAGAGAGATGATGCAGTCGGCTTTCCGAGTAGAATTGCTTGAGAAATTCAGGATTGGCTGACGAGGCCTTGCGATAGTGGGGGTCTGAGAGTAGCCAGGCATTGTATTGTTCAGAGGTAGCATTCTTGGGCAGGGTTGCCAGCGGTCTCGGTGCTGAAAGAGAACGCCCAGATGTTGGGGCAGATTGCGGATCAGAGACGGCGGCAAAGGGGACTGAGGTCGTCGAAGACTGTTTACAAAGAGCAGGCGGTGAAGGGTCTGGCTTCGCAGGCGGGGCAGGCGAGTGTGGCTCTGTAGAAACATGCCGTGATACATGGTTTATTTTCCTGTTTGAAGCGTCGTCGTTCTTGAGTCCAGGTTTGTGCATCTGTTCAGCACGTTTTTCTTCCTCGTCCATGATTTCATCCGGGATCTCAAAGCTGGAGAAGCCCGGTTCAAGGGCACCTTCGTCATCAATATCCTCGGTTAACGCAGATTTGCGTGTATCTCGGAATGGGGAAGGCTTTTGGAACTGCGCAAGACCAGGTCGATGTAGCTGTGCCTGGGGAGAGAACATGGCTGCCTGAGATGAGCGAAGTTGGCTCCCATAGAAGCCACCGTCTGATTGCTGGCGATAAACAGACTGAGTCTTGGGTGTGGCCTGAGATGAAAGGCCTTGGCCGTCGTTGACGCTCAGCGTCCTTTGTCGCGCGCCTTCACTAGTGATTTTGTAGTTAGACCAAGGAAGCAGCTTCCCAGCCTTGATGGAGTCCATGACCCATGCGGGATTGACAACACGATAGCGTGCAAACTCGACCATTTTCTTGGGCGTGAGTGACGAGGCGATGATGTGCGTTGCCATTGTTTTCCCGTCCAGGTATTGGAGAAACCCGGCGCCATGCTGAACAAGCTCTTTGTGGAGACTGTAGTAGAGAGAAAAAGGAGACAGACGAGATGTGTTGTCAGCTGCTGTACATGTGCATAGGATCGAGGGAGACAGAGGACAGAAACGCCAACTTACACCTGTAGAGATGGCTGCGTGTATCCCGACACATGGGCAACCACGCCCTTGAAAATCTGCGGCAGATCCCCGCCAGAAGCTCGAATGCCAGCATCAAGATTCTGCAGCTTGATCTTCTTGCGGCGGAAGTAATCGCCAAAGCCGTTGAAAGAACTGGCTTCGTACTCTTCGCCGCCCTCGCCCGAGAACTGGTGCTGCTGGATGCTTTTGCGCACCTGCGACGAGTTCTTTTCGAGAACGCGATTCATGGCTACTAATAGCAGAGTAAACGGAGCTGAGCGGAGGGAACAGGGCAAGAAACAACGACCATAAGTTGGGTGATCTCAGCAATCATGGGCGAACAGGCGCGCTCGCACATGGCTGGTCTACGGCTGTCGTCGTAGCAAGCCTTTCGTGGGTCGAGAAGCACAGAGAATGTATCAGCAGGTAGAAAGACGTTGCGGTGCGCCTGGCCAACAGACTATTGGGTTAGATTCTGCAAGCTTGTTTGGTTGTCTGTGTTGTCGCCAAGTCAAGCTTGTAGTGTAGTGCGTGCATGTTTGTGGGCGATGGGTTTGTCACACGAAACGCGTTATCGCGCCCTAGCCCTTTACGCGAGGTCACGTGCATATCCATGACGTGAATGGCCCCACTATAATATTGACGTTCTTGCCATGCGCTTTATGGCGAGGACAAAGTCGAAAAGTATCGTGACTCGATTTGCTTTGCCCATGTTTTGTGCTTGATGTTGCAAAATGAACAACGACCACTTCCGCAATCTTGTGCTTACGAGCACCCAAAAAGCGGCTGGAGAGATTGTCAATGACTCCAGCAGCTGCAATGGCAAGCAGCCCAGCTCCAGACATGGACTTGCGGCAAAGTACGTTTGCGCTTCATTCGCCATCTCTGGGACGGCGCGTACGTGTTACTAACTCCTCAACAGGAATAGAAGTGGCTTTGCCCGCAAGAACGATGCCGGATACAACCCGAAAGCCGCAGAGCGCATGCGCCAAGCGCAACACCAAAAGCTGTTCAAATCCGCTGCGCCAAAGGGAGTTAGGCTTGCAACTGGCTACACCGACCGTACACAAGACCGCCACGATGCCGACGAGCGCGCAGCTAAAATCCAGGAACTTGAAAGGCAACTGAAGGAGGAGGAAATCGATCAGGCTACTTTCGAAAAGAGACGAGATGAAATTACCGGTGGTGACGTTCATGCGACACACCTCGTCAAGGGCCTTGATTTCCAGCTTTTGAAGCGAGTTCGCCAGGGAGAAGATGTATTTGACAGCCCTGGGTCAAAGTCCACGGATGCCTCAGGACAGGATGAGACAGCAGCGGACCAAGAGACTGATAACATCGACGACCAACTAGACAGCGTCCTGGGAAGTGAAGTCAGGGCAATTGTCCGCGAAAAGACGGCCAAAAAGGGCCAGCTATCTACTGCCACAACTGCGCCCGGGCAAAAGCGAACACGTAACCAGATCTTGGCTGACTTGAAGGCGGCCAGAGCTGCGGCCAAGACCCAGCAGACAGAGGCGGGCACAGCTGTCAATAATCGGTTTAAAAAGATTGGAGCCAAGCAAACGCCTGGGTCGCGCATTGAGATTGACCGCAAAGGCAACGAGGTGCTTATCATCATTGATGAAGACGGTCACGAAAAACGAAAGGTCCGCAAAGCACCAACAGCAGCGGCAAAGACAGCCAGTGCCCAGGAAGAAAAGCAAAACGATGACGTGGACGACGAGACACAAGAGATGATGCCCGATCCGAAAGCTGCGCCTTTGGGCATGGAAGTGCCTGAAGTCTACCAAAGCAAGAGGGAAGAGGAGGTTGAAGACGAGGACGTCAACATATTTGACGACGCAGGGAGTGACTACGATCCCCTGGCAGGTCTGGAGTCTGGGTCGGACTCTGACTCTGAAAGTGACAAAGATGGCGAAGAAGATCCCAAATCAGAGGACTCTTCCAAACACGCAACAGACATGCAACCGACGCAGCCCTTGATGCCCAACAGGCCAGGGCCTAAAAACTACTTTAAAGATTCCAAGGGCGGTCTTGTATCAGAGCAGTCGTTACAGGGGCCATCATGGTCAGATCCTGCTTTGCAGGCTGTTCTCAAGAAGGCGGCTACGCTTAAGCCCCTCGGCACCAACACGTCTGACGACGACGATAACGACGACGACGAACACAGCCACGACGATCCGGAAGCCGCAGCACGCAAAGAGAAGCGACGCAGGATGCTACAACAAGATGACCGTGATGCACAAGACATGGATATGGGCTTTGGCACCAGCAGATTTGAAGACGAGGAAGAAGCCGACGAGTCTACCAAGATCAAACTGTCAAAATGGACGGGCGGCGGCGCAGCAGGTGGAGATGGTGATGGGGATGGAGACGACGGCACTGAGGGCCAGAGACGTGGGGCCAAGCCACAGCGCAAGCGAGGGGCCAAGAAGCGGAAGGGTGATGGAAACAGCGCCGCTGACGTCATGCGCATTGTCGAACAACGGCGGGCGGCAGGCCAGTCGTAGGCCAGTTGTGGGCCAGGGCATGGAGATGCAGCTAGGGGTGCAGCCCAAGATTCCGTGACGCATGTGCGAATGTGCTGACGCATACACACACACACACACACACACAGATTCTTCTAATGTGCCGATGGATCCACTGAACACACGCAAAACAACAAATACAAACCACAAATACAAACCCCAAGCCGCACAGTCCAGCACTTCACTATCAGTCGCGGTGTCTCAAATGCGCCCCGACTATCTATCTCTCGTTTTCTATCTAGGGCCAATTGGCATCTTCCTTTATCTCTCTCCACACGTGTGTTGCTTATCGCAGGCAAAGCCATTGATTGGCTCCATATTTGTCCATGTGTGTGTGTGTGTGTGTGTGTGGGGTGGTTGCCTGTCATTACAGAAGACTCAACCCCTGGATAATGAGCCAATGAGCCAATGAGCCAATGAGCCAAGGAGCCCTGTCGATCTTTCTGGAAACTTGGCGGGGCGGATTACTGACTGAATCCAGCCAACCAGCCAGCCAACCGGCAGCTTGGCTGATGTGTCACATGACTGGATAGTTTTCCGGAAGAGAACAAACGAGCAATAACCGAGCCTACCTTCCTTTGTTGTACGAGTACCTGTACTTGAGTACTTGAGTACTTGAAACTTGCAGAGTCAAGACAGAACCTGCCCGTATGCAACTAGCCACTAGACTGGCTTGGCCACTACCTTTTCTTTTATACTCACTGCCACCTAGCCACAATCACAACTTCAACTCCAACTCCCAAGTATCACACGGGCCATGTCAATTGCCGCGCTGATTAGCTTTATATACCAAACCAGTTCCTATACAAGACCCGCTCTTTTTTTTTTCCCGTACTAGTCTGCCCCGGAGTGTCAGGGAAAGAACAAAGACAACAGCACAGCATACAACACAGCTACGACGGGTACAGACAGGTACAGACAGGCATGGGGTCTAGTACAAGTACAGGTACAAGTACAAGTACAAATACGAATACAAATACAAATACAAGTACAGGCAACAACAAAGCCATTTTCATCTCATCTTTCAAAACATAAAAGGTCGGCTTTTTGCATCCTTTTTTTTTTTTTACCTTCTCTTTCTCTTTATTTTTCTGTCTTCAAATATTTCCTCGTGAACCACGTGCAACTCTATCGCAACGCATTTATCAAGACAGGGCTTGAAGCTAGATCAATCGCACTTGCATTTTCGCTCTTCTCATCGCCAACAATCCCCAGTCTCCGTCTCATTCTTACGCTGACGTAAATACGTACATACGTACATACACATACACACACCCCGTCGCCTTCCCACACCCTCTTATTACACCCTCAAAATGGCTCCTGTTCCGTTGTGGCTAGACTGTGATCCTGGCCATGATGTAAGTCCTATTTCCCCCGTCACAGAGAAAGCCTTTGTTTCCTTGCACTGCTTGCTTGCATTGTTTGCTATGCAACAATGTGCTTTCTGCCCATGCCCATCAACACCTTGATTCTAATTGTTTGCTTGCACAGGACGCTTTTGCAATTCTCCTGGCCGCATACCACCCCAACATCCAGCTCCTCGGCATTTCAACGGTATTCGGTAATGCTTCTTTAGAGTAAGACTGCTCCTTTGTTGTCCTCCATGCTTCCCACTTGCTATCCAAATACTGACGTCACCCCAAAAGGAAAACCACCCCCAATGCCTCCTCCATTCTTACCGCCATCGGAAAGCACTCTGAGATCACCATCTATCCCGGCCATGTAAACCCTCTCCGTCGCGCGCCCATGCACGACCCCGCCTGCTCCATCCACGGAGAATCCGGCCTAGACGGAACCACTCTGCTTCCCAAGGGCCTTGCCACAATCAACCGCCAAGTACCAGCCATCGATGCCATGTATGCCGCCTTGATAGCAACTCCAAAGGATACCGCCTATCTCGTTGCCACGGGCTCGCAAACCAACGCCGCTGCCCTATTTGAAAAGTACCCCGACCTAGCTGCCCACATAGCCGGCTTTAGCCTCATGGGTGGCGCTGTCGGCGACGATTTCACCAATGCTGTCCTTGGTGAAGTTGACGGCAAAAAGCGGATTGGCAACTGGAGCCCCTATGCCGAGTTCAACATACTCGTTGACCCCGAGGCTGCTGCCAGTCTATTTTCGAATCCCGTGTTGGCCGAAAAGACAACGCTGATTCCCCTGGATCTCACCCACCAGGTGCTGGCCACCGAAGAGGTTCAACGGATGCTATTGTATGGTAAAGATGCTCCGACAGCTGGGCTTAAGCCTGGTGAGGGCAAGACAGTGCTGCGCACCATGTTAGTTGAACTTTTGATGTTCTTTGCCAAGACATATGCGTAAGTATCAACCGTTGTTGTTTTCTCCTTTCTTCTCTTCTTTCCCTGTTCCATGTCCCTTTCTCTCCATGTTTTGTTAACAAACTCATTAGTGATGTCTTTGGTATTACACAAGGGCCGCCACTACATGACCCGCTTGCTGTAGCTATCGCCTTGATCGGCACCGACTATGAGATTCCCTTCTTTGATCACCATCCAAATAGCCCCAACAAAACCCCCGAGCGTTTCAAAGTTACCGTGGTCACCGAGGGTTCTTACGAAGAAGCCAAAGACGGAGGGGCTCAGACCGGTCGCACCATCGTCCAGCCTCTGCCGTTGGGCGTGCGTGGCGTACGTATCCCGCGGGGTCTAGACATTTCAAAATTCTGGGCCGAGATTGCTGCTTGTGTGGACCGCGCAGACGCAGCCAATGCGCGACTGGCAGCGACGACAACGAATACATCAACAACAGACACAGCAACAGTAATGACGACGGCAACGGCAACGGCAACGGCAACGGCAACAACTACCATGGGGACAGCCGCCGCGGTAGCAGCATGAGACTCCCTCGTGTTTGTATCATGTATCAGATACCCATGAAGGTCAAACATAAGGAGTTATGCAACCTCATTCAAACAAACACACTTATGAACAACAATGCAACAATGAATGGAACTAGAAGACTTAAAGTATAACTTACAGTAAATACAGACAAAAACATACTACATAGCAATAGTAGCAGAATAACAGGATTCACAAAGCATACAAACTCCCCTCAACAATGCTGCGGGCTTTCTTCCAGCCCTTCCAAGTCTATCCCAAGGTCATAATGCTACACATAATATACATCCTACAGGTCGCGTGACCTTCTTCGCACATTGTACTGGCAATCTTCGAGCGTCGGGAGGGGACTGGGGCCTCACAGCACCCGCTCAGCGTAGCTGTCCATAGTCTTCAAGAGGCTCATCATCCGGCCATATACCCAGACCGTAATAGTACTACCTGGTGTACTCTTGATGAGCGATATCGTCAAACCGCGGTATAGGCCTCTGATGCCCTCCTTGGCTATGATACATCTGAACGCCGCTGCTGCGTTGCGGTACTCGGGGATGTTTGAATAAACATACTGGGCTCGCGTGGGGCCCTGTACTTGCATGCGCTTGCGCACGAGATCGAATGGGAAAACCGTTATTTTTGACATTGCTCCCGCCAAGCTACCCGCGGTAGCATCATCACTGCCCCATGGTAGTTTCATGACCGCCAGTCCCTGGCGAACGGTCTCGTATGAGGCAAAGAAGATGCCCATCTGTGGTACAGACTGCAAAAGAGTTGGTCCTAAGCCGCGGAAGAATCCACGTATCCCTTCGTCGCGGTATATGTCTCGAAATGCGCGCATTAGCGACGAGTACACGCGCTGGTTTCCCTGCATAGCAAAGCGTGTGCGGAGCAAATCGAGTGGATATGTCGCGATGGTGGCCGAAGCCCCACCAACACCGCCGGCAATAAAACTCTCGGCCATGTGCGGAAGATTTTCACGGCCAAGTGTGCGCTGCAAA
This sequence comes from Thielaviopsis populi, assembly GCA_017591655.1. Taxonomy (NCBI): domain Eukaryota; kingdom Fungi; phylum Ascomycota; class Sordariomycetes; order Microascales; family Ceratocystidaceae; genus Thielaviopsis; species Thielaviopsis populi. The sequence goes on along the minus strand of JADILG010000003.1, from coordinate 29,355 downwards.
AGCTGGGCTGTATTCCGATATGAGATGAACTGCACGCCGGTGTAAGTGGCGTACATGACCTCGGCGGGGATGTTGCCTTTCCAGAAGGCTGTAATGCCCTCGTTGGCCAGGATGTTGCGAATGGTTGACAGGGTGCCGCGGTAGGCTGGTTGGCCTGACTGTGTCTTGAGGTCGACAGATTGCAACTGCAAGCGGATTTTTACGACGTCGAGGGGAGATATGACGAAGCTATGAGGTAGTACACATGGCACAGGTTAGCTAGATGCTTGTTTGTTGACGGCTATTCTAAAGGAGACTCACCGTGTCACCAGCCCAGCTGTGAGGCCAGCAACCAACGACTGGATCCGCGTGCCCTAAGTAGCATAGCAGTAAGTATCAATGGTCACACGGCGGAACAACTCACATCTATGGAAAACTTACCTCATCTTTGACATGTCCAACTGCCGGCGACATGTTGAATGTTAAAGGCAGAAAACAAGCCTCCTATTATATATGCCACAATGGAAACGGAGAACACGGCGAAGATGGCAACAAAGGTGATGATTGTTTGGCCAACGGTACCAGCGAGGATGAAGACTATGAGGAACAGGGAAGCCCAGTCTTCTCCCGCATGCGTCGCAGCTTGTGATGACGAAGATCGCAGCATTATTGATAAGGGAAAAATCATGATAAGGTTAAAAGAGGCAAGCCAAGGCGCCGTAACCCTCAGGTGACCATAGTGTTAGGGTTGTTTGAAGCCGGCTTCTCTGTTGTAGAAAGGTAGCGTGCGTGGGATGAGAAGGAGAAACGAGAGAAGAGAGAACGAATAAGACGAAAGCAAAAGAAACAATAGGACTGTGAGGATGATGCGAAATATAAGACTGTTCTGTATCGGGGAAAAGGATGGGCATCGGCAGGCCTTTGTATGTTCTCCAACTCTTTCGCGGGTAAAGATTATGATGGCAGAAGCCGGATGGATCCCTGTGATCCCAACCCTGTCCGTTTGGGGTTGTTGTAAGTCGGGAAAGCACCCACGCAGCTACGAATTGAGCAAGCAGGCAAGCAAAGCACCTGCCAGCTTCGGAGTTAAGAGAGCGGCCATCTTTTCCAGAGTGGAGTTTAAAAAGCGGCCTTCTCATCCATGGTAACAGCGCTTTTGGTAGCTTCCAGATGGAAGGGTAAATGCAACGGGCAATGGGGGGAGAGGAGGAGAGAGGGGGGCAGTAACTGACGTACAGGGTGACATGACATAAGGCGGCATATGAGCTTACATGACATTACTTCTGGGCCTTGTTTTGGGTTATAGGACGGCCAGTTTGGTATTCTTGCATGTGACCAAGCCTCTTCACCTTTCCGTTTATACTTATACTCTTTGCCGGGTCTTGTAGCTATTTGTAACGGATAGCGGCCCGACGACCTTGCTAGACACTGCACTTGCTGATATCAATTTGTTCCCACTTTTTTTTTAAGACGCTTGCTTCTCCTTCCGTTTGCCTTTGGCCTTGGCCCAAGCTTTCCTTCCCTTCCAGGCCGGTCTTGTCTTGTTGCCCCGTTTTCAATTGGATTTCGAACCAACCCAGCTCAAGTCCAGCCTTGCTGTTGCCTTTCTTTTTCCCTTGCTCCGCCGTGCTCACCCAACCAAACAGCTTCTCCAAGTTTCCCGAATGGGCAAGAACAAACAGAACAAGCCGTTATTGCCTTTTCCTCATTCTTGTTGCATTTATCGTGGATTTATCAAGAAAATAGCCGAAGATTTCGAGGCAGCTCGTCACGGGATTCTTTTCTACGGCCAGGCATAAATATCTCCAGTGGCTTCCCATCGGCTACTTTAGCTTGCTAGAGGCCTGCTTTCCCTACTTTACTTTACATCTTCTCCCACTGGCTGCAACCAAGCTTCTGTATTCTACCGATTCGACCCCTCCATATAACTATAATCTCCTCTACTCTACTCTGCTCTGCTGTGCTGCCCCCAACACACCATTCACCACCAGCACGCTCATCATTCGTCCTCGTCCTCACCTCAAGTTGTCAATTCTTTGTACCCATACACGCAGTATACATAATGACCTCCTCGACGCTGTCACCCGCTCTCCTCGAGGCGACACTTTCGCCCCTCCTGACGTCACTCGGCACTTCTTCGGGTACCCACGAAGCCCCCAGTGGCATTCTGCTCTATCTGTCGCCCATTTTGCGGCAACGAGTCAAGTTCTTGGCTTCGGCAAACAGTCCATGGATGAAGCACCTTGGCCAGGACCCCAAGTTATACGATGCCTTGAAAAGCTTGATATCTTCAGGCTGCCTCGAAGTGCACCCTGTTTCTGGCGTAGTGGAGATTGATTGGCACGACAACGTCACTGTCACATACGAACGGATTGACGTTGAAGCGCTGCACGCATATGCCGTCCTTGGGCCTCTCGATAATCTTAATGTGAAGCTGTTGTGGTGTGCCAACGACTCAGAATCCGGTGGTAGTGGCTGGAAAATCGAGGGTTTATCCACTCCAACCTTCTATGATACCGCCCACCTTGCCTTGTCTATCGAAGATGCCGAAAAGTCGTTCTCATCTCGCCAACAGCCTACCGCCACCAACAATAGCAGACGCCAGTCGGAGCAAGACCAGTCAAACGGCAACGCTGACGCTGACGCTGACGCTGACAAAGACAAAGACCAAGACGATGACGATGACTACTGGGCACAGTATGACGCCACCCCGGGTGCGCAAACCCCTGCATGCACGCCGGGAGCTAAGAATTCCCCTGCACCGATACCCATGTCTGGTCTCCGAAACCTCGTAGACCCTGGCGCAACCAATGGGCAACCCGACACCAACGCCATGTCGGCTGACGAGCGGGCATATTACAGCATGTACGAAGATGTACAGCCAGCACTTGACAGCCATGACCCTGACGAGGCTGCGCAGCTGGAAGAAGCAGGAATTAAGAGCACCCTTGACGGAACAACAGCGGCTTCTCTGTCAACCGTAGCAGCAAGAAGTGCCAGCGAAAGCAAGCATCTGCACATGACAGCGGTCGAAAGCAGCTCTTCCTGCTCGTCGATTGTCAATATCGACATTGCCCACCCACGGCCCGAATCGCCAGAGTCTCTATCGTCGGCTCGCGCAAGTGACACGGTGGAACGACTGGAAAAGGAGGCCCAGAAGGGCGAGAATACAGACTTTGCCATCCGACAGCATATTTCGCGATCAGTTCGGGGCCTCTACCAGTTGGCCAAGGCATCTAATATGTCACCCGAGGAGTTTGGGCGGCTAGTTCAAAGCGAGTTAGATTTGCTGGCCCTCCAGGAGGATGAGTGAAGAAGTGAAAGAGGAAGGGTGAGAAGAAGGTCAGAAGGTCAGAAGGTGTGTCCTGGACGATATTTTCAATGTGTGCCATGATGGAGGCTATATACTCTCATGATCAATCTCGATATAGACAAACAACCAATAGAGGGTCTCCTCTTCACGACAGTGTGTTTCTATTTGTGGCCAGACCGTGAGTGAGATACACACAAACAATAAAGAAGGGGAATCTATGTGAAACCAGAGTCTAATCTATATAAGCAAACAAATCACCCCCGAAACAAAGGTCATGGTCGTAATCTAACATCGCTACAGCCATAGCCCTGCATTCTCCAGTGCCTCTCGGGCAGCCCCTACCATGTGACGACACTGCTGTACCGAGCCCGGAACCAAGCTGACCTGTTGCTGGTCTTGAAACACCAGCGCCTGTTCCTCTAGGCCTTGCATGACCTGTCGCAGCCCGTCGCGAAGCATGTCCTTTAAGCCACAGTCCCAGTCCCATGGCCAGATTGAGGATGCCGGCCACTCCATCGGGCCGGAGAACTGGGCAAAGGGCTGAGAAGCAGATGAGCCAGCGATGACGGCATTATTGAGGCTGAAATCAGACACGCGGCAGAGATCAGTATACTTCTTGCACAGAGTGATGATCAGCGTGCTGAGCAACAGTGTAGTCCCATCCGACTGTCGAGGCTCGTCCATCTTCATATCGAACGAGTGCATAGGCCGCGACGCTGATAGCAGGGGAATAGAACTGCACATGTAGCAGTTGTGCACCGCCAAGGCTACCTCAAGACAGCAGTAGATGGTGTTTACTGCGTCGGCAAAGGCGAAGGTGCCGATGCCAGGAGATAACAAAGGTGACTGCAGGGTCTGTATGGACCGGTTCAGTTCCTCGACGCAGGTGCACATGGGCTCGTGGAGCGATGCCAGATCAAAGCTGGGGCTGGCATATGGGAGGGGCGACAGCGGTGTTGGAGAAAGCGTGGGCGGAGTCGAATGGTGCTGGGGCTGGCTTTGTAGTTGAGGGTAGCTGTAGTCGTGACTGTTGCTGTTGCTGTTGCTGTTGCTGTTGTTGTTGCCGTGATTCCGACTATGGATCTGGCTGGACGCACCAGTGGCGCTGGCACTGACTTGGTACTCGTCGGGCTCGGGGAAAAGGAAGAGGTCGGCGGCATGTAGTTCAAGCCGTTCTGGAGCCGGCGTGATAGTGTTGTGGGTGTGGGTGGCACCATCGTTGGGATACAGGCAGGATGTGGTGGCCGTATCGTCCGTGGCAAAGGAGCTGTCGATCTGAATGGTGGGGGATGTTATGTTGAGGCCCTGAAGGGAGAAAGCATCAGGGCTTTGATACAGGACAAGTGCCGATGGGCCGATGTGGTGGTGAGCGTGCGGGGAGACTGACGCTTGATGAGGAGATGTTGCGAGAGAGACAGTAGTAGCAGCAGCAGCGGCCATGGAAACAGGAGCGGAGGCAGTAGTGGCACAAGATATCGGCACGACGTCGGCGGCGGAGTCAGGAGTCTTGGCTCTGGTATCAGGCCTGGCGTCGACTGTGGGGCCGGTCGCAGGCCCACGGCGAAGTCCAGGCGACGGGGTTACCGATCTGTTTTTGCGCGGCCGGCCCATCTGCTTCTGCGGCGAGTACACGCAGCAGAGCCTGTCTTTGGTGCAGCGGACGCAGCCATCGAGCTCTTTGGTGCAGGCCACCTTGCGAGTGCCTGATTATGCGGGTTGCCGACGGCCTTATCAGCACACGCAGGTGCAGGACAAACGATGATGTGATACTTACGGCAAAAGTCGCAGGCGCGGTGCTTGATGGCTTCACGTGCGGCAGAGGCCATGCTAGGGGACGGCGTAGATGAGCGGCGCAGACGACGAGTGGGCGGAGGAGGATGGAGAGAGATCCGGAGCATGGCCAGGCAGGTGTTGCAGGCTGGCGGAGAACGGGCTGGGGACGTTGCTATAGACTGTGCAGCGTGTGCATGAGGAGATGGACAGGATAGACATGAGCATGTTGATGAACCGATGAGCCCAGAGGCGTAGAAGAGAGATATATATACAGATATACTTGCACAGTCACATCTGTTCGTCTCCATAGCAGCACACATATACGTACAAACACACGTCCTACTTGCCTGCCGCATCGTCGCCCACATCACATGTAAACAGGGGCATGAACAACTCGCACCAGATATTGCTTTTTTCCTTCTGCCCAGCGGCTTGGAGTGCAGGCGGCACGCAAGGCGGGCGAAAGCTGGCTGTAGGCAGTCTGCCCTCTCTGCCGCAATTTCTTTTCGTTTTATTCCTTTTTATTCTGCGTCCAGGCACTGTTCCCTCGTCCTCGTGGCTACCACAGCACTGCACTGCACTGCACTGCACTGCACACCGCACAAGGTCGAGTTGCAGACGCAAAATTAAATCGCAAATGCAGGCTCGGCAGGCCTGTTCCAATAGCATTCAAGAAGAAGCCCTTCTTTTGTCTGGAACTTCAGGCCTTGTCTCTCCTGCACCGCAAAAGCCCCCTCCCCCCCGCGAGTGAATATGCAGCCAGTGGCATGCTACTGGCTGTTTTTTTCATGGTAGCACCAACACGCTGGAGATAGCTGCTCAATCTTCGTATAGTCACCTATTGGGCTTTTGTAAGCAGAGAGAAAAGAAGATCTACAGTGACAGCGTCGCAGTATAGCCCAGTGATGATGAGTCAACGCCCAGCCTCAGGTACTGTGTGTCGCACAAGAGGGCGTGTCGCGACCAAACAGCCTGGCTTACTTGCACTTGGAGGCCTTTGAGGCATGACGCTGTGTGGAGTTGGAGTCTGACATCTTGTCCGTCGCATACATGGCAGCGGTGGACAGCATCTGTCGAGTTCCAGAGTCCCGCCTGGCCCAGCATGGGATGGCACTGCAGTCATGACAGTGCTCCATAGTCTGCCCTGCAGCAGAAACAGCACACACACAGCGCAGCACAGCAAACAGCGCCAAGGCCAGCGCCCACTGCCCCGGGACGTCCCCCCCCCCTGTGTCTGTGCCTGTACATGTGCCGAGGGCCCGCCTGTGCTGGCTCACTGTGGCTCCTTGGCTTGCTTGGGCTAACGATGCGATGTGTCTGACCCAAAGAAGCATCATGGCGGCCTCCGGAATGTGCTGGTAGTTCCAGGAAATCAAGGCAGAAAACCTGATTTCCCAGCGCTCTCTTCTGCCACTTCCCTGCTCTTCCCTACCCTTCCCTCGCTCCTGCATGCACGAAGCAGTTGAGCGTCTGGATAGAGCCCAGGGCGACTGCAGCGGCAAATGCAGGTGTATCAAGATTAAAGATGAACATCTTCATCTGTCGATAGTCTCGTCGTCGTCAATATTGCTGTGAGTATTCGCGACCGCGCTGATTGATGAGACAGAGCCAGGGACGCCGCGCGCACCCAGATTTCGGATTCGGATTTGCCAGTCGCATTTTTTGAGCCTCACGAAACCTCACGAAACCTCACGAAGCCCCAAAATGCAGAGCTGAGTCTAGGCAAACCAAGACACAAGATCAAGCAAGTGTAACGCTGTCTGTTTCTTGTGCGCTACAACCCTATTGCCAGACCCTTATCGCGGCCTCGACGAAAGCGGGGCCTTATCAGTCCCTGTCTGCCAAGGCGGTGAAGGCGCAACAGCCGGCAGAAAAAGAAAAAAAAAAGTTTGGCAAAAATTTTGGCGGTGCCGTTGGTTAAGCAGCCAAAAAAGAACAAAAAGGCCAGACAAAAATTCCACGCCAACCACCAAACAAATAGTGGTGAATTTCTCTGTCCAGCTCCGTGTTTTGCACTTGATATTGATTGGCCTTGTTCTTTCTTTGTTTTTCTGTCTTGCTCTCTAGACTATACCTACTTTCCGCCCCTCCTTTTTTTTTCTTCCTGTTGCCGTGTCTTCTTTGCTCCTAATCGTGATACCATCGACGAAATAAGCACACTCAGGATGGGCGCCAAAGTACCCCACGCCGCCGCTGCTCGCAAACGGAAGGTTGAGGTGGCCACTGAGCCCGAATCTGACAGCGAGTTTGGCGACGGCCATCTGGAGGGCATTCTGTCACAAAGCGAAAGCGACGATGACGATGACGACGACAATGCCGATGAGCCCGAGGAGGATTCCGACGGGGAGGACCTGGAAAGCGATCCCGACGTCAGTGAGCCCGAGGACAACACCGAGGACAACGACACTACCGATATACCCGCCACCACCGAACTGGTCTCGCGTCCCCGGAAAGACGCCCAACCATTCACTAATGAATTCGACGATCCGACCTTTGGCCAGCCCAAGGACCTGGACACCAACTACCGTATAACTACAGATGCCAACGGCGGTGTGCGCTACGAGTACGACGAGATCGACCCCGTCTACGACTCTGACGACACCGATGCCAATGAGCCGGCCAACACCATTGGTGACATCCCGCTGTCCTTCTACGACACCTACCCCCACATTGGCTATGACATCAACGGCAAGAAGATCATGCGCCCGGCCGCCGGCGAGGCGCTCGACGCCTTGCTCGACTCCATCGAGGTTCCCAAGGGCTGGACCGGCCTGACTGATCCGGCCACCGGCAAGCCGCTGCAACTCAGCGAAGAGGAGCTGGAGCTGCTAAAGCGCATCCAGTTGAACGAGCTGCCAGAGGACGGCTACGATCCCTACCCGGTATGTTGGCCTATCTAGACACCCTCATTCTTTGCCCTTGCTCATTTCCTTTTCCCTTGCTTTTCCCTTGCTTTTCCCTTGCTTTTCCCTTGCTTTTCCCTTGCTTTTCACTTGCTTTTCCGCTTTGTCTATTGCTCTCTCTCTCTCTCTCTCCGTATTGCCACCACATCTTCGTCTTTGTCCTCATGACAAGGCCCCCTCCTCTCCCCCAGACATACACAGACTGCCTTGTGGGATTATCTCAAGTTTCTCCTCCTTTGCCATGTACACATTCATGGTGCCGTGCTATTTTGCCCTTGTCACGTTGCAATCTGGTCCCAGCGTGTCATGTACAAACATACACATGCACACCACACCACACCACACACTACATCATACACACAAACAGACGCAGTCAGAATCGGACGCCATACATATCATTGGGCATGGGATGGGCATGGAGTAAGATGGATAAAAAAAAAAGAAACACCGTCGTGTAGGGCGTACAGGGCTGAGCTGAACAAAGGTTCTTCATCCTACACTGCCGCCCTGGAGCCGTTTCTCTCTTCTCTCTTGTGTCTTGTGTCTCTTCCACGCCAGTTCTACAAACGGCTGACCGAGATGCCACAAAGCCGTACGAGCTGTTCGAGCTTTGTCGCACAAAAAAGCATAATTCTCCCCCTCTGCCCTCCCCTCCTCCCTCACAACCAGATTCTTTCATACCAGTCTACAGTAGAACCAATCATTGTGGAACGCGCACACACATACACACATACACACTCACACTCACACCCCTCCCCCAAGTCCAAACACACACGTACATTTGTTTTCTCTCAGCGTCAAGTGCTAACCCGTACGCCCATGTCAGGACACCATCGAGTACTTTACCTCTATCGAGGAAAAGATGCCCCTGAGCGCCGCTCCCGAGCCCAAGCGTCGCTTTGTTCCTTCCAAGCACGAGGCCAAGCGTGTCGCCAAGCTGGTGCGCGCCATCCGCGACGGTCGCATATTACCCTACAAACCTGAAAACGAGCGCCAAAAGGAAGAGGAAGAGGAAGAAGAACGGTTCTTTGATCTGTGGGCCAACGAGGAGGAGCGCGAGGAGCACATTATGCACATTCCCGCTCCCAAACTACCTCCCCCCGGCTACGATCTCAGTTACAACCCGCCGCCCGAGTTTCTGCCCACCAAGGAGGAGCGCGAGGTCTGGGAAAACCAGGACCCCGAAGAGCGCGAAAAGGATTATCTCCCCCAGCGCTACGACTCGCTGCGCAAGGTGCCTGGCTATGGTGATTTTGTCAAGGAACGCTTCGAGCGTTCGCTGGATCTATACCTGGCACCCCGCGTGCGCAAGAACCGCCTCAACATCGACCCCGACTCGCTGCTGCCCAAGCTGCCCAGCCCCGAAGACCTGCGGCCCTTCCCCACCACGTGCCAGACTATTTTCCGCGGCTCCGACGCCCGCGTTCGCACTGTTGCTGTTTCGCCGGATGGCGAGTGGGTGGCTAGCGGTGGCGATGATGGTTACGTTCGTGTCTTTGATATCAACGGCCACTTGGAGTGGCAGGCCCGCCTGAGCACGGAGGGGCCTGTGGACTGTGTGCGCTGGAGACCTGTCAAGGACGCCCTGGTCATTGCAGCCTCGGTTGGCGAAGATGTGTTCCTGATGGTGCCTCTGGATGTGTGCAACGTCGAGACTGAGGCAGCCAGCCGTGCCATTCTTGATGCTGGCTTTGGCTACGCCACCGGCGGCAAGCAGGCCGGAGCCTCGACCACGGCCAGTGGTGAGCGCAAGGATCCACCGGGCAAGTGGGCGCGTCCCGGGTCCAAGCTAGAGGCGCAGGGTGTGTTGGTCAAGGTGACGGTGCGGTCGGCAGTCAAGACGGTCAGCTGGCACAGACGCGGCGACTTCTTCTGCACGGTCAGCCCCACGGGCCAGCGCAGCGCCGTGGCCATCCACACACTGAGCAAGCATTTGACGCAGGTGCCGTTCCGACGACTACCGGGTCTGGCGCAGGCGGCACACTTCCACCCCTCGCGGCCATTCTTCTTTGTCGCCACGCAGCGCATGATTCGCTGCTACGATCTGCAGCGCCAGGAGCTGGTCAAGGTTCTGCAGCCGGGCGCGCGGTGGATCTCGTCATTTGACATCCACCCGGGCGGTGATAATGTTATTGTCGGCTCCTACGACCGGCGGCTGCTGTGGCACGACATGGATCTGTCGGCGCGTCCGTACAAGACCATGCGCTTCCACCCGCAGGCCGTGCGTGCTGTGCGCTTCCACCGCGGAGGCTTCCCTCTGTTTGCCGACGCCAGTGACGATGGCACGATCCAGGTGTTCCACGGAAAGGTTGTCGCGGATCTCATGGAGAACCCGACAATTGTACCGGTCAAGGTGCTGCGCGGCCACAAGGTGGTTAACAAGCTCGGTGTCATGGATGTTGACTGGCATAGCAAACATCCTTGGTGTGTGTCGGCTGGTGCAGATGCCACCTGTCGGTTGTGGGCTTAGAGAGGGGGGGGCGTGAAAAAGAAAGGCTGCGTTTTTTTTTTGTGTGTTTTCAGGCGTAATTGATACATAGGACAAGATATATGATTTCTCTGGTACAAGGCCATGATGGAAGGTGAATGAATGACAGGATGAATGAAGACGTAGCAGCAGAAGCAGAAGCAGAAGCAGAAGCAGAAGCAGAAGCAGAAGCAGAAGCAGAAGCAGATGCAGATGCAGATGAAGCAGATTGTTAACAATGTAACCCTAGCCAGGCCAAAGGGTTAGCTATATGGATCGACGTTAAAGCTTCCCCGAGCTTACAGCTACAAGCTAACAACGATACGGCAGAGAATGAGAGAATGGGCCATCAATGGATGGTTTTTAGGCGAGATTAGACTAGATTGTAGCGCCAATTGGACAGTATAATTGTGAGCTACCAACTTGACTTTAGCTGAACAAGGCATCTCTCAGCACCCAACAAAATCAGGGGAGGAAATGATAGGGAACGAGGAGAGAAGAGGGGAGAGAAGAGGGGAGAGGGGGCTCCACGCGGTGAGGAAAAGGGAAACAAACCCCTGAGCAAGAAGGTTAAAGTGACAGCACACGGTACAAAGTACAATGTACAATGTACATAGGAACACAGGATATACAAAAGCTACGGAGGAAGGCAGCGAGACAGAAACAGAAACAGGGACAGAAAAACAAAGGCAAGCAAAGCACACTGGGCCGAGATGGGCAGTTGCCAGCTGTAAGAGCCTGTGGGAACGTGAATTGATGGATGTGCATGCATAGAAAGAACAAATAGTGACAACATAACATGGAAGTTGCCTTATTCATTGAAGCCAGGCAAGGGCAGAAAAAAAAAAAGAAGCAGAAAAAGAATCCAATAAAACACGATAAAAAAAAAGGACTCCGAAAGGGTTTCTCCAGCCTTTCCTACTGACCATCCTTCTTCCCTTCTTCCCTCCTTCGCTTGTACAGACAAGAAGACAGCCAAACTTAAGCCTTGCCTTTTTTTTCTTGCTTGCTGCGGCTGTCAGTGAAACCTTTCTTTCTTCTTGTTGCCGTCTTTTTTTCTTCTTTTTTTTTTCTTTTGTGATATCCCATCTGCGGCCTTTTGTTTTCTTCCCTCTACATTTTCCTTATTAATCTCCAAGATGCACGGCGAGGTATGGCCACTCACTCTTCCCACCCTTAGCTCCACGCAAATTCGGCGGCCTTGTTTTGCTGGCGGGCGGGCTCGCTCTCGCTCATAGCAAAGGACGAATCAGCGGAGAGACTAGACAACGGCACCGATCAGGAGGCCCGACACGAGAGCAGCCCGGCTTTCGAGTGTGCCGCCGCCGCCGCCTGGACATCCCTATCCCGTCTCGTCTCCTCGCCGGCCTACGCCACACCTTCTCTCCGGCTCCAATTGCACACTTCAAATGCTGACCTTGGCTTGCGCTGTGTAGATTCTTCACCTTCACCTGGGCCAGGCTGGTGTCCAGCTGGGTAACTCGGCCTGGGAGCTGTACGTAGCCTTCCATCATCAGCATCCATTGATCGCCATCACCTCCCCCCCCCCCCATCTCCCTATTCTACTCCGTGTCAATACCAGCTTCGATCGACTTGGCTAATGTCCGGCGTTCTGCCTACAACTCCTATAGGTATCTCCTTGAGCATGGCCTTGGCCGGGATGGCCGCCCCGACCCCAGCATCAAGGACGTCGAGGACAGCGGCTCCTACGAAACCTTCTTCACCGAAACCAACAGCGGCAAATACGTCCCCCGTGCCCTGTTTGTCGATCTGGACCCTTCGCCCATCGACGAGATCCGCACCGGCGACTACAAGTCTCTCTTCCACCCTGAGATGCTGATCAGCGCCAAGGAGGATGCCGCCAACAACTACGCCCGTGGTCACTACACTGTTGGCAAGGAGATTGTCGACGATGTCTGCGAGCGTATTAGGCGTGCTGTCGGTACGTCTTTTATTTTTCTCTCTAAATTCTCTTCTCTCTCTGCTCTGCCGCCGTGCCTGTCTGCCTCTTCTTCGCTTTTTGCTCGTTATACTTTACCCTACTGCCCTCACCGCCCCTCCAGGCCTGACTGACTCGCGTTCCCCCAAACCCCGCTTCGGAAACCCATGGTACCATGCAATAAATGCTGACACCAATACAACAGACAACTGCAGCTCCCTCCAGGGCTTCCTCATCTTCCACTCTTTTGGTGGTGGTACCGGTTCTGGTTTCGGTGCCCTGATGCTGGAGCGTCTCGCCCACGAGTATGGAAAGAAGTGCAAGCTTGAGTTTGCCGTCTACCCTGCCCCTCGTGTCTCCAACGCCATTGTCGAGCCCTACAACGCTGTGCTCGCCACCCATAGCACCATTGAGAATGCCGACTGCACCTTCCTGGTCGACAACGAAGCTGTTTACGACATCTGCCGCCGCAACCTTGACGTGCCCCGTCCTTCCTCCGAACACCTGAACCGCCTGATTGCCCAAGTTGTCTCTTCCATCACCTCGTCGCTGCGTTTTGATGGTGCTCTGAACGTCGATCTGAACGAGTTCCAGACCAACCTGGTTCCCTTTCCCCGTATCCACTACCCGCTGATCAGCTACGCCCCCGTCGTTTCGTCCAGCAAGAGTGCCCACGAGAGCTTCAAGGTCGACGATCTGACCTTCCAGTGTAAGCTGCCCTCTACCACTCTCCCTCTCTCGAAACTGAGATGCATATATACATGAATCTCCTCCATTTTGTTACGTCCTGGCTGACTTGATAATCCTACAGGCTTCGAGCCCAACAACCAGATGGTTGTATGCGATCCCCGGAAAGGAAAGTACATGGCCGTTGCCCTCCTCTACCGTGGTGATGTCGTGACTCGTGACTGCAACGCCGCTATTGCCGCCGTTAAAGCCAGATCCACGTTCAACCTGGTCGAATGGTGCCCTACTGGCTTCAAGATTGGTATCAATAACCAGAAGCCTGTCTCGGTTCCTGCTAGCTCTCCCAACGACGGTAGTCTGGCTTCCGTCGATCGCTCCGTCTCCATGCTGTCCAACACCACTGCCATTGCCGAGGCCTGGTCTCGCCTGGACCACAAGTTTGACCTCATGTACAGCAAGCGTGCCTTTGTCCACTGGTATGTTGGTGAGGGTATGGAGGAGGGTGAGTTCAGCGAAGCCCGCGAGGACCTGGCTGCTCTGGAGAAGGATTACGAAGAGGTTGCTGGCGAGGTTGGCTACGAAGACGAACTCGAGGGTGAGTACTAAGTGCTAGTATCACCATCTGCTACTACTCGCTTTTGGCTATGCTTTCTTCCTCGGACTACTGTTGATTGCGCATAACCATCTCCCCCCCCCCCCCCCCGCACGTGATCCCAATCAATCCTTTCTCCCTTTTCTTTTTAAACTTTATAATATTCACGAAGAGCACATGTATTGTTCTTGGCTTGGGACTCACGTGAAGTGGGACTCGAGAAGGCTTGAGAATTCATGGGCCAAAGATTTAATACTTTGAAACTGTCGCGCCGCCTCGTTGATGTTGTTTTGCTTGCATCTTTTTTCTCTTCTTTTTGTTCATTATTGTTAAGGCTCTGGGATTTAATGTTTGTCTGGAGCTGGCCTCGGAGGCTCTAACGTGTTTACCCATTCATGCTCATGTTCTCCCTGTTATCATTGCATCTACGCTTCTGTGACATGTGTTTTCAAGCAATAGTTTCGGGTACCCTGAATAGTAGGGGAAAGATACAAGAGCCTGCAGCCATCTTAAAATATATATTCAGAAAAAGAAAACGCCCCAACATTGCACAAACAATATCACGACTGGAGTAAAAGGTCCTTTTTTTACACATGCAAACGATGACACCCGCCCCATTAGCTACCCTTGTCAATGACGGCCTCCAGTCTTGTTCTTCCACTCCGCTGTCCGCTTCGCCCGGTTGCCAGTAGGTCTCTTCTTGCGTACGCCGCCTCTGCCCTTCTTGCTAAACTTGATATCATTCGGTTTGCCGTCATTCGCCGAAGCGCGACGTCCCTCGAGCACCACGCCCTCGGGCGTCTTGATCACCGGTCGTCTCTGTGCGTTGACGCCCGAGCCTGATGCATGCGTCGGCTTCGGCTTGCCTCTGCCATCGGCACGGCGATCGGCATCATTCTCGCTTAGCTTCTGGCGCAGCGCACCCGAGCGGCCCAGCAGCTTGCCTGCACGGCCGGCCATCGACTGCTCCTCGTTAGTCACCTTGGGAACGTGGGCGAATGACGCCGACTTGGGGGCATCCTTGGCCTTGGTCTGGGCCTCGGCCTTGATGCGGCTGCGTTCAACGGCATTGTTGGTCTTGCGCGGGTCCTTGGCGCGGGTCACGCGCAGAGCGCGCGGAAGCATGGGCGGGAACTTCTTGGTGTTGAGCAGCAGAGCCTTTTCGACATGGTTGGCATCGTAGAACTGCACATAGGCGAAGCCCTTGCCGACGCGCGTCTTGGCATCGCGCACCACGCGCACACTCTCGACGCGGCCAGCATGCTCATTAAACACACGCCACAGACCCTCTTCGATATCCGAGGGCACCTTGTTGCGTTTCTTCTTCTCCGTGTTGCCTTTTGAGTCCGTCGAGAACACTGACTCGTCATCGACAAAGCCCAGGTTTCCGACAAACACGCAGCGCCGGCCATCGGTAGCAGCGGGATGTGCAACACTGTCGACGCGCAGGTGACGGTCCAGTACTTTGGTGCCGTTGAGCTTGGTGCAGGCCCTGCGCGCGGCAGCGGCAGTGGAGTACACGACATAGGCGTTGCAAGACTTGGTAGTGGCTTCCTGCATGGACTTGGTAATGAAGGCCGCACGCTTGGGCATGGCAGTGGTGGAGAAGGCGAGCGAGCGGAAGCGGATCGACTCGATTGTCTCGGCAGGCTTTGCCTCGCTGTCGAGAATAGAGGCCATGTAGGTCATCAGGGTCTTCTTCATGGACTTGTTGGTAGAAGCATCAGCGGCAACGTTGGCCAAGAAAACTGTCCGGTTGGCCTTTTCAATCTCGTCGGAGGGAAGTGAGGAGGTGCTCTTTTTGTCGCGCAGCGATTCGTGAACAAGATTGGTGGCAGAGCCGTCAGACTCGATATCGGAGGCAGCGTCACCATCCTGGAATTTGCAGGTTTCGGGTTCGCCGTCAGTGCTCTTGCGGCGCTTGACGGGCTGGGTTTCCTCTTCCTCGGCGAGCTTCTGTAAGTACTTGGTTTCAAGCGCCTCATCGGCCTGCTTGCGCTTGCGCTTGCGCTCTTTGGCAGAGACCTGGGGGTTTTCCTCTTCCTCTTCCTCTTCCTCTTCTTCTTCTTCTTCTTCTTCTTCTTCCTGTTCCTCTTCTTGCTCGTCTTCCTCGTCTTCGGCTTCGTCCGCGTCACTCATCACCTCATCTTCGTCGCTGCTGGTATCCTCGTGTATCGCTTCGGGTTTCTTGGAGTTCTTCGAGCCAGAACTGCGCTCGCTCTTCTTGGAAGATTTGGCAGGACCAACCTTTTCAACAATGTTAGCCATGCTACTACACACGAAAGCGCGCGCACATGCATCAGTCGCAACTTACACTGGTGGTGAAGAGTGCATCCAGAGACGAGTCTACCGTCTTGGGCGTGACGCCAAATATAGAGCTCCTGTCATAGAAAACCGGGGTTAGAATAGCTCCAGCACTTGAAAAGAGCGGTGGTTGCTTACAGGCTTGCCATTTTTGTCTGGGTTGTATGGTGATACTGTTGCGTGTAATGCGGAAACGTCAAGCGACACGTTAGAGCAGTATCACCAAGTCAGGTCGCTACCTGCCGTCAAAGTAACAAAAAATTCCAAGTGCTTCTTCCAATTTTTTAGTGGGGCGATTCAAATGCAGCACTCACCGCCTTCGGGGCCCACCGAAAATGAAGTCATGACAGTCTAGGGTAAGGGTTGGCTGCGTCGTCCCGGATTAAGTCTTATCTATCAGCTGGCGGCATCGCCCTGCAGCTGCTGGC
Source organism: Thielaviopsis populi (assembly GCA_017591655.1). Lineage (NCBI taxonomy): Eukaryota > Fungi > Ascomycota > Sordariomycetes > Microascales > Ceratocystidaceae > Thielaviopsis > Thielaviopsis populi. The sequence goes on along the minus strand of JADILG010000003.1, from coordinate 12,970 downwards.
GGACTGCCAGTCAAATTTCAAGCCTGGATTACAGCACCAATCACCCTGGAATTTGTATGGCGATCGCATCGGCCCCCATGCTGAAGAGTTTCCTCCTCTTTCTCTGCCACCACCATTCTCGCTCTCTACCGAAAAGCCTTCTTCCGGCCGTTTCCTGCTTCACCCGCGGCAAAGACGCTCTTTGCAAAGCTCCGGCCCTCTGTCCCCCATTACAGCATACAATATTTTTCTGTGGCGGCTTTATTCTCGCTATCGTCTCTCCTGTCTCTACAATAATCATCCACCGTCTCAATTGCCGTTCTTCCACATCGTCGACGAGAAATCAAAGCTGCCCTCGTTCTCGTCGCCACCGAACAAAGCATAGCAGAGGCTTTGTTTTTGTATCGCCAACTGGCCGGCGATTATCATTCTTGCTCGAAACCTTCCAGACCATCTCGACACCTCCACCGGCTCGTTCTCCAACGTAGCGATGGCTACTGCCACTCAGCCCGCCCCGGGGCTCCATCTTATCGAGCCGAACCTCGACGCGGAAGCCAGCACCACAACCAGCCCCCTCAGCGAAGTCGAAGATAAAGATGGACTTCCAGATGAGCTGGATGGCGATATTTTGGCCAGTGGAAAGCCTCTGATTGCTGACGATGACTCGGACAGTAACTTGTCCGACGCCGGCAACGATACCGAGGCAGAAACGGAGCGTCTTTACGACACGCCCATGATCCAACGCCACAAGAGCGTCGTCCTAGATCAATTCAACCGGGATCACATTATTGAGAAAACCCCCACTCGGTCAGGACGTACCACAAAGTCTCCCCTCATCGGGTCAGACGACTTGGACGAGTCGTATGCAAGCGACGGTCTTCCTCAATCGCCCCTCCCAAATGTCGCGTCAAAACTTGCCAATCAAAAGCGTAAGCGTTCTCCAGACACCGAAACCTCGGAGAATAGCCAGCCGCATCTCAAGAGAAGCGTGTCGGGCGCTTTGGCGGGAAGAGACGGCGCGCGGATACCCACTCCCCGAACTCCCATGATCGACTCACTGGACGGCCGCCAACAACCAGGCCTCGCCCACGAACGAAAGGGTCATGATCTGAATGTGGCCGGCCTGCCTAGAGACTCGAAACAAACAAATGGCACCAAGAGCGGAGTTGTCTCTCTTGGCGGCAATGACCATGACGACATGGATGTGGGGACCGATGATGATGCCCAAGCACAGAGCGACCAAGACCATGACGCCGATGTGGACGAAGAAGCTGAAGCGGCAGCTAGAAACGAAGAAGAGTGTAAGGCAAATCATGTTTGCGACGACAACGATTCAAATATCGCCAATACTGACAACCTCTTGGCCACAGTGGAGAAAAAGCGCATTGCTCTCGAAGAATGGACCGCCATTGAGGCTCGCTTCGTCACCTTTAGGGACAGGTTTGTTCAACTCAATCCACACATCGCTCCTGAATACCCCAAGACACTTGCTAATAAATGCTGCTCCTCCATCTTGATATAGACTCTTCAAAGACCGCCTTGACAAACTCGAAAAAGAAGAACAGTCTCTCCTCGCCGACGAGCCGTACCACCCGGAATATCTTGCCATGAAACAGTGCATAGATGAGCGCTACGAAACTAAAATCAGCCATATTGACAAGGAGTATGAGTACATCCTCAAAGCTCACGAGCAGGTAGCTGTCGCCACTCGAACCCAGATCTGGTCGCAATTCTACCAGGGCATGCGCGAAAAGCGCGAGGAGTTCCTTGAGTTGCTTAACAAGGACTGGTACGACACGCAGAACATTCGCCGTAAAGCGCACAGTGTTCCCGACGTTGCCCTTATGTACCCCGCTACGCCTGCCCAACAAGCGCGCAACGCCATCGCCTACAACACCGAGGTTTCTATCCTGTCGGGTATTGCAAAGCATGTGGGCTTTCCCGCCGTGCCAATGATGCTAGGAGCAAGCGAGCTTGAGGTTGAAGACGACCTCAATGCCATCAAGGTAAGGCGTTGAACGCCCTTACTCTACAGAGCCTGAGGGAAATCAATCAATCCTGACATGATGTAACTTTTGCAGCATGTCATGTACCAGTCGCAGAATCAGCCTTCTCCGGCTCCGGTGTCAACGCCCGTTTCGACTTCGGGTGCGGCGGTCAATGCTCCACAAGCCATGCACAAACTCGCTTCACATCCCGCCTCTGTTCGTGCCCGAGACCGATCGCAAGCTCCCATTGCCTTGCCCACAGCTTCCACATCCGCTCCCGACGTGTCTGTGCCCAACCCAGATACCGTTACAACTGCTGCGACAGTGACAGTGGCAGTTGGAGATGGCCATACGACTCCAACTAATGCAACACTGTCCACGAATCGTTCTAAAGGCTCGGGCGCTCGGTCTGGCATGTCCAGTCGTCGAGCAAGTCATACTAAAGCCAAGGATGGCGCATGTCCCCACAGTTCAGTTTCAAGTAGATCGCGCTTGTCGAACCATGTACAGGGCAATGTTCTGCCGCCTCCACTTCGGCCGTCCATGGACGCAACACGAGCGTGAGGCAGATGGCGTCTCTGTTATCAGTGTATACAGACACATGTGGCAAATCCACGTGTGTATGTGTGTGTATGTGTCGAGGCTTAGCAGGCACGGCATCATCCATGGCTTCCAGAACATGGCGTGCGTATTGGAAAGCTCCAGTAGCAACAATAACGGGAGATTATTGTCTTTGTTTTCTTTTTTCTTTTATTTTCTTCGTTTTCACTATACCTTGGATCAAGGGGCGTTTGTTTCTGTTGTGGACTTTTCTTCCAAAGTCGATCGACGTCTATACTTGCATCTGCGCTTGTCGTTTGCCGTGGTCGTTTATTTCTTTTTCCTTGTTTTGATATTTGTCTTCTCTGAGTTAGCCTTGCTAATGAATCAAGTGCATTGTCGACCGGATGTACGTGTCCGAGGAGTTTGTTTGTTACAGGGTGGTGGAGGGCCGCATATATAATGCTCGGTGCAATGCATGCTTCGCTATGGGGAGTGGAAATGAGGTGAGCGATACTTTTGTGAGAGCTGTAGTTGAAGATCATTCAACATCAGACAATCCAATACACTTGTTGGAATATATTCATGAATGTTCTTGTCATGCACATGAGGAAGACGTCCAGAGAACTGGTTCGTGAAGATCATTTTAATGGCTACAAAAGTATCGTACACAGGGGAGGAGTATATTTCGGGTCACAGACACACATGTCTAGCCCTCCAGAACCTCCAATATCAAAGACAGAGAAGCGCGCAGACCGATACCAAGGAAAGCAAGGAGCAATATAGAGACACACACACACGCGCGCGCGTGCGCGCACGTTTATGACTTGGAGGTAGCCTGTGGCGCATCGGGGATCTTGACATCGTCGAAGTTTTCCTGGCCAACAGCATGGAGGGTGTACCAGTCTGTAGAAGCATGCGTTAGTATAAAAGAGTCGCATAGTAGTAAAGTAGTGAGATGAGGGTAGAGAGGTAGGCAAGAGAAGATGCTCGGGTCATTCACATACAGACAGCGCCGACGACGCCGGTCAGAGCAAGGCCCGTGACGGCATTCCGGACCAGATACGGCTTACGAGCACGAATCAGGGCCTGGCCCTGGCCGAAGTTGCGGGTGTAGTAGGAGTTGTTGCTGCAGGTAGAGAAGCGGTTAGCCGAGGGGTGGTGGACTGGGCGTGGCCGTGGGCGTGGGCGTGAACGAGATTTTCACCTACGCAGGCATACTGGCGAGTTGGTGTAGTGAGACGTATTATCAAGGGCGGACCACAGGCGCGGAGTTCTGAGCTCAAGAGTCGCTTATTATATTCAAGCTGCTCGCTTGCTTTGGTTCGTCTCGTCTGCCACGCGGAGAATGTCGAGAGGTCCGTCCATCCCATCCCATCAGCATGACGGCTGGCGGCTGAGTGAGTGGGCCGAGATCCTGCTTTCTGCGCTGGGTAATCCTCGGCTAAATGGGAAATTCTCTGGTGAGTGACGTCGTGCGAACAGTGGGTCCAAAGTCTGGCTGCACTTTTGACGTCTCGATTCCAGGAAGCCGCGAGTGAAGCAGGGGGGAAAAAAGGAAAGAAGCAGAAGCAGAAGCAGAAGCTTCTCTGTGCTGTTTGCTGCGTGAAGTTGGTCAAAATTTTCGAAGATAATCGTTCAGCCTCGCGCTTGTCTTGGGCGCTCGCTATTGGACCTCATTCGCTTCATTTCTTTCTCCTTCTCTTTGCCGTGCGACGTGATTGTCATTTTGCGTTTACATTTAATCTTCTTCTGCTGCGGCAGCCACGCCACGCCGCTCAACATCTGCAACGCGGCAGCTTCTCCAATTGAAGCATCGCGACAAGGCTTTGGCCGCATCCTTTGTATCTTTGTCTCTTTATCCTCTTTTTTTTTCTTCTCTTTCTGGAGCTACATCTCGAGCCTTGTGCTCTTCTTTTTATTTTCTCCTTGTCTCGTCTCGTCTCGTCTCGTCTCGTCCGCTGTTCACGCAAGGCCTTCTCTGCCGACTCCAGCACTCCAGCAATACCTCTCTTGCGCGCAATTTTTCTTGCCTTCTTTCTTTCGGAGACGCTCTTTTTCCCAGCTCAGCCCCCGACCGAAACAAAGACGCTTGTCCTTCGCGATATCAAGTCGCCCTCGACTCGTCTCGATTCTGCTGCGCCCAACAAGAACCCCCGCCTCCCACGCTTCAGAAAGAACACACCACCATGGCCAGCTCAGCAAGTGTAGATGAGCAGATTCGCCAGCTCAACGATGCTCGGAAGTTGGTGCTCGCCGACGTCAAGTTCTACCCCGACGTTGTCAAGGGCATCCTGCCCATCCTGCTGCCCAATACACGGGTAGAGCTGCGACGATGGGGCGCTGACTTCCTCGCCGAGGCCTTTGCGACGCCTGCTTTGTCCATCAAGGAAAAGGAAACAATGCAGGTCAGTGGTGTTATTGACACTCTGGAAACCGTCGTGACCAATCCCAATGAGGATCTCCATGTGCTGCGAAGCATCATTCTTGCCTGTGCAAGTATATATCCTGTAACTCTACGCTGGACGTAAGTTGATCCGCCCTCTGCTTCTGTTCTCCCGTTTCCTGCTTTGCGCTGGCCTAACTGTTTCTAACCCTTGGACTGGAACAACTTTTTTAGCATCGAGAACTCATACGACAACATAACTTGGGAGAAGATGACAGCCATCAAGTCAAGGATATTTACAATCTGGGAATCTGCAAGCATATCAGTGCGGATATGCTGCATCAAGTTTGCGCAACGAGTTGTGCTCGCGCAAACCCCCTCCACTGGCATCGAGCCCAAGGTATGTTTCTTGCTCACCATCGCTGAACAATCGGCACGGAGCTTCGTGGTTTCTAACCTACAATAGCGCAATGACTCTATGGATATCTCCCTTGATCGTGTCCCCCCCAGTCATGCTCTTCTTGATCCTCGCATGATGGAGGCCGAGGCCCATGGGCTTTTGGACCGTATCATGGGGACGCTTCAGGATAACAAAATGTAAGCTATCTTTTGTTACCAAGCCAGGCTCGAAAAAAAAACACGCGCGTCTAACAGCTCTTTTCATTAGAAATGTGGTCTCTGGCGAGGGTTTGCTCATCGACGCCACCCTCAACTGTTTAGCCATTCTTGTTCGCGCGCGTCAAAACATTGGCAACAGAATTCTAAATGTCGTTCTCAACTTTGACCCCCACCAAAATGTCACCGGAACGCTATCTCCCAAGGAAATGGTCATGATGAAATCGTTGGTCAAGACCATCCGTATCTTCCTGATTGGCTTCATGAAGCGTGATCCTCAGAACCCTTTCAGCCAACGGATTCACCAACGCCTTGAATGGTTGACAGTTAAGGGACCCAGCTCCTCGGAGGATGCCGGCCGCAAGCGGCCTCTTGAACCACTGCAGCAACCCTACTCAGATCCCAAGCGCCAGCGAATGGCACAGTCGCAGCCTCCTTTTGTCCCGCCTCCACCTCGACAGTCAGAGGAAGACTACGAGACCCCTCCTTTGGGGGCCGGCCCACATACACTGGGTGATGTTTTCACTCTAACCAAGTCGGCCTCTGACACCGTCAAGAACTTTGATGTGCACACTTTGCCGCCGCCGCTTGTATCGCGAATTGTGATATCGGCACTTGCTTCTATCAAACCGCATGTTTTAGACCGCAAAATCGGGGATATTCGACAACGGCTTGAACAGCTTAGAATCGCTGCTCCTCCTCCTCCACCATCTTCAAATACAGCCGTGCAATCGCTAGGCAGTGGCGCCAATGACGATGACGATGATGATGATTATGAGCCTGACTTTGATGGGCCCGAAGACGATGAGCAGATTCAGAACAGAATGGACTGCGAGCCAAGTCAAGCAGTAGTTTCTAACCACGAGGCTTCATTATCGCTGGAGGCTTTTAAGCTTTCTACGGCGCCTCCTCTAACTCAGGAATTGGCGTTGGGTATGGGCCAACTTGCCTTGCAACAAGTCTTTGAAGACTGCGTTGCCGTTGGTGACGATTCAGCGGCAGCCAAGAAATCCAAAGTCGGGTGGAGGCAGTTTGCTGCTCACATGGGCGATCGTGACTCCTGGATAACAACTCTGATTCGCATTGCCAGTCGAGGCTCGTCCGAGATTGAGCACGATGTGGCCATCAAACAAGAAATCAAGACGGACGGCGAAAATGAAAACGACGACAAAAAGTGTGGTGATTCTATGGCAATGACAACCACGAGATTGAGAGCAAGTTCCTCCTCCTCCTCCCTCACACTCAACAGTGGGCTCCGTGATATGATTTTCGAGTACATCATGGCAGATTTCCGCAAGCGCATCGACGTGGCAGTCACCTGGCTGTGCGAGGAGTGGTACAACGATCAGATCCAAATCAAGTATGCCAGATCTGGCAGCGCCAGCGGCAATAGCCATCGGGAGACACAGTACCACCAGCTTGTACTCCGGGTGTTGGACGGGTTTCTGCCGTATCTGCACCCCGGTGATCGTGTGCTCACGCGATTCCTCTCGGAAATCCCAGAGCTCAGTGAATCGATTCTGAGCCGGGTGAAGGAGACGTGTCGGGATCCTACAGTGGTCTCGCTGGTGTTGAATAGTCTATTGTATCTGGTGATGATGCGGCCACCCATCAAGGAGGCAGCCCTCGACGTCATCCAAGACATTTGGCTTGACGGTAAGTACATGAATGAATGCCCTGCACTCCTGTGTTTACATTATGTCTTATTGTCGTTTTTTTTTTATTCTCTGGCCTATGATTGCTTTTTTGCTTCTCTTCTAACACTTTTTGTCTTCTGGTGTGTAGTGGAAGATGCGCGGAACATGGCAGGAAAGTACCTGCGCAAATTCCGGCCCGAGTGGCTTTCTGCTGCGACGCAAGATGCAGAGAACAAGGCCACGGCGACTGGCAATGAAAGCGAGGCCGTGGCAGCATAGATGTATGTAATGGGTGGCAGCCAGGCTAGGCTGTCTGTCTGTCTGTCTGTCTGTAGTTTGTCATGTCAACATTCACCATAGGATTGAGCGACGAGGAAAGACAACCAAAAGATGTGGATCTATATGGTTTGTTGGTTACACGTGTTGTTATGCTTTTATATACGTACTTGGCAGGATGCAAGGCAATGTGCAGTCTGTCTGTTTGTCTGTCTGTCTGTCTGTCTACAAGAGCCCATGTTACTCACTACCCGGTTTGATAGCAACATCAGTGTGTTGAGGGTTTTCTTTTTTTTGAAACCCTATTTCTGTGTGTTTCTGACTGTTCCTCTTTTCGTACACGACCAGATGTAACTTCGATCGGGAGAGAGACAAGAATGAGGTGTATATCGCGACATTGACATTGACCAGCCGTGATGAAAACGGGTTGACTGCAAGAGGCCTTGGCGACGATGTGAGGAGATGCCCAAGTTATCAACTGTATAGGCATTTTTGGCCGGAAAGTCTTTATATCGGGGCATTTGGCGGCCCGCTATCGAGTTGCTAAATAGCATGGAGTTTTATGGAGACAGGGGCAAGCAGCAAAGATGGAGACAAAGGAGGCGAATGAGAGAGCCGTTGCCGGGGTGAAGCTGGCTGAAGCTTGCGCGCGCTGTTATTGTTATTGTTGTTGTTGTTGTAGCTTTTCTTTGATCAATTAATTTGTTTTTTTTTGTTTTTTTTTCTTTTGGTTTTTTTTTTAAATTAGTGGTGAGCTTTGAATGTGAGACAAGAGTAGCAAACAGAAAAAAAAAGAATAATCATAATAACACTGCTTCATTTTCCTGCCTCCTCTTGTTGCAAAACTCTGTGATGACATGACATGATGGTTGTGCTCCACTGATGCTCGACGCACGATTGATTGCTTCCACGTTGAGCTTGTTGTTTGTTGGTTACCAGAGCTCAGAGCTCAGAGCTCTCTGAGAATTTTGCATTGCTTGCCTTTTGCCTTTTTGCTGTGCTGTGCTGTAATGGAAATCAAGCCCCTAATGCAGGAACCGGGAACCGTAGACAGGGTGTTTCAGCTTCAAGCTGGCTGTGAAGGAGAGGTCGAGATAGATACCTGGGAGCTCTTTTCTTTTTTTTTTCTTTTTTTTTTTTCTGTTCCTTTCTCATGGACTGGAAGAGGAATGGGAGTTGAGCTCGAATCGAGAAGAACTAAATCAGCTTGGAGCGAGAATACAGCCAGGGGACACGGAAATGCAAGGACGGGGGGGGTTGTGGGAGTGGGAGGGGTATTCCTGATCTTTGTACATTTACATGCATGAGTGCATGTGTATAGGTGGATAGGTGTGTACATGTGGATGTTCAGTGTATATTCAGTGTATATTCAGTGTATATTCAGTGTATATTCAGTGTATACTCAATGTATATTCAGTAGACACTCAATGTACACATACTCACAGCTGCCACGCCACTATTCACGATACGACAACACACAGTTATCACAGCTATCTATCCATCGTCTTGTATATATACACCGGTTCTAGCCCTCCGTCGATCGAATTCCACCCCCTCCCCTCGTCGGCGTCTTCCCCCATCCCGCCATCCATCTTTATGTCCATCTGCGTCGTCGTCGTCGTCGTTGTCGTCGTCTTCATCTTTTGTCCAAGTGCCTGTCCGTTGGCTCGCCTGGCCTTCTTTTGCAAGCATCTTGTGAATCTTTGCAATGCATGAAGCTCCAAGCTCTTGTTTTTTTCCCTGGTGCAGGCATGTTTCTGTGTTTGAAATTCTGTCAGCCTTCTGCTTTTTGTCGGTTCTTTAAAGCAAAAGGAGTCCCCCTCCCCCGATTGTTGTTTTCACTGGTTCTGCTTTTTCTTCTCTGTCGTCTCTTTCTGTTCATCTTTTATTTTGTGTTAATTCAAGTTCATTTTTGGTTTCGTCATTATCGTCATAGGCTTTTTGTTCTGTCCCGCTTTGGTGTTGTCATTATCCATAAAGGGTTAAACCACAAGAAAAAAAAAACAAAGACCGCCAAACCAAATATCTGACCGTATCGCATCACATCGCATCGCATCGCATCGCATCGCATCGCATCGCATTTTCACTTTAAGCCCAGCTTCACTCTTCACTCAGCAACGCCCGCCCAAAGACGGACCAGACCGTCCACTTCTCCATCAAATCATCGCCCATTGGACCTGCAGCTTGAATTTCCTGCTGTAGGGCAAAATATATCTGAACAAAAAGAAAAGCAACAAAATCAGCGCAATACCGTTGCTTCTGAGCTTCTCTTTTTTTTTTTTCCCTGATCTCAAAGAGAAGGAAAATAAACAATAATTCATCTTTTTTTTCTTTCTCGCTTTTTCTTTTGCGCTGCTCCTCCCGGCTCGTTTCTGCACACGCCCACTTTGGATTATTTACCCCTTCTTTTTTTTTTCTCGCCCTATTTCTCCCCTCTCTCTCTTCTCCTCTCCTCTTCTCCCCTCCCCTTATTCAAGAGAATGCGTAATCGACTTCTCAAAAAGAATCGCCCTTCTACTGCTTTGTCGCCGCCAAATGCTGACTTGATTGTTCCCAAGAATACAAATCGATCTCTGTCTGGTACGTGAACTGAACTCGACTGCTTCCTGTCCCCTCCCCTCCCCCCTCTCCACTCCCAAGAAAAAAAACATCACCACGAGTTTTTATTATTCATTTTATTGCAATGGATGGGTCTGGTCTGGTCTGGTCTTGATTTGCTTTTGCGTCTCGCCGTTGGCCCACTCTGGCACTGCTTGCACGGGCAAGCCAGTGAGCCAGCGGGCAAGCCAGCGAGCGAGAGAGCGAGAGCTTGCCTGTCCTTTCTTTCCCTTGAGATGATCCAGAAGTCTTGCTCTGGCTTTTCTCCTAAGACGCACTGCGCTCTGCTCCCACGACGCGAGGAACGGAACGGGACGAAACTTGACGCTTCTGCTTCTGCTTCTCTTCAGCCGCTGCTATTCTTCAGCCGCTGCTTTTCTTCAAGCCTAGCTAGTCAGGACTCATCTTGCCAAAAACCCACATTCCATTGCCTCCCATTGCCTCCCAATCCAGTGGCCAGTCAGATTAGTGAGATCGTCTTGTCTGCTTGCTAGAAAGAATCTGCGCCAGGAACCGACGAATCGCCACTGCTGGCCAACCGCTGCCACCACCATCTCATCACCATCCCATCCCATCACCATCCCATCACCATCTGCTACTTCTGCTGGCCTGTCTGTCTGTCTGTCTTGCTGCAATTCAACCAAGCTCGCTTCCGTCATTGTGCAAGGACGAGGACACCCTTTGTTTTCCTTTGACAGCTTCGCATTGCCGAGTACGGCGGAATCGGCCCCAAAGCAGACCCCGTTCCACCATACAATTCAAAAACTCTTATTTCTTTTTATTTCTTTTTCTTTTCAAAAAAAAAACACCTAAAACCCCCTTCTATTTTGCTTCCAATACCCCCCCCCCCTCTCTCTCTCTCTCTTCACATGGAGATCCTCTTCATGTTTATTGTGCTGACCTTTGCGTCTCTCCTTTCAGTCTCTAAGCCGCGTCTACGACTTCTTCGATCTTCCTCGCTGGCCGAATCCCTCAAAGACCGCGAAAAAGACAAGACTTCATCCTCCTCCTCACCATCACCACCACTGCCACTACCCTCACCAGCCTTGCCTCGCGCTCGCTCATCGCATGATAGCCAACGTCACGCCGGTTCTTTTGCCATTTCTTCCGCCCTCTCCTACACAGCCACTGGCGCATTCGACAACAGCATGAAACAAAGCCTCAACGTGCTGTCTACGAAACAATCCCCCCAGTCTTCCACATCCCCAGCATCACAACCCTCAGCGAGTGTCTTGCCATCCATATCCACCTCTCCTTCTCCCCAGTCAATTCCACCACCACCACCATCATCAACAACAATAACAGCAGTAGCAGCAGCAGAAGCAGCGCCTGGGCCTTCAACCATGCACACCAGCACCATTGCAACTATCTCTACCGCAAACACCACTATCCGAACAGTGCCCAGCTTTGAAGCCGTCTCGTCTGACTCCAGCTCCGACGTGCCCTCCATCAATACCCGGAACTCGGCTTTTTCTAGCTCCGTCAACAGTACTGCCTCCATGGCCAGCAGCACCAGAGAAACACATGGAACCCCCTCTGTCCAGGACAAGGGCCTAATAATTTCCGACCGATCAAAAGAACCACCATCAGCTCCAGATTCGCCCGGGAATCTCGTCGACAGCCAGTACACGCTTTCTCCTTCTGCTCCCAATCAACACTTCCTCCCTCACGATCGCCACTCTTCAAGGCACGACAACGACACCACTGCTGATTCATCGCAGTCCGACTTGAATACTATACAGGCCAACAACAGTAGCTTATTGTCCGCCGACCAATCAGACACCCTCTACCCCCCAGTGTCTCCATCGTTGTCTCCCGCGGCAGAGCCGTCCGCCGAAATGGGTCACGTAACTAAACCCAATGCCGCCCATGATCCCTCATGGGACTCTACTATTGGCAAGGCTGGCTTGGGAAAAACTGGCCGAGTCATCAACAAGCTCGTCAGTGATAATGAGGCTCTCAAGCGTGACATTCAGATTGAGCGTCTACGAGCCGAAGAGGCCAAGCATGCTGTCCGCATGGTCGAGGAGAAGATGGAACGCTTAATCAGCGACTACGAGGGTCGATTACTCGAGGCAAATGTCACCAAGACGCTTCTGGCGCGCAAGGAGCGCCAGGTCGAGTCTTTGACTGCTGCCATGGAGCTAGAGCGAGCGCGGTCTAAAGAAGCCCTGGGCCGTGAAAAGGTCTGGCGTGATGAGGTCGAATCCCTCCGTCAATCGTCTCGAGTGCAGGTCGATGAGGCCAACAACCATGCCCAACTAATGGAGGGCCGCTACAATGCCATTGCCTCGCATTGGAAGGATCAGGGCGATGAAACCATGCGCGTGGTGACCAAAATGCGCAGTGAGATTGTCGACATTGTTGCTGAGCGTCGCAAGGACGATGACAAAATCAACACTTTGCGCGAGTTGTGTGATCAGCAGCATTCCAACATTGACGAGTTACAACGCCAAAAGGACGATATTCTTGCCCAGTTCAACACCTACAAACGCGAACAAGAAGAACAATTACGCGATATCAAGACTTTGACAGATCAACGGGAGCAACACATGGAGAAGTTATTGTCAGACTCAAAAGAGGCTCTTGATAAACTGCGTTGGGCTCTCAATGTCAAGAAGAATGTCAAGGATGCCCAATAGCTTCTCCCTATGCGGTGATTCATTGACTCTTGTTATATTCCACCCTGTGCATCTTTGAACTGCTATTGTTATCCCATCCTTTGCATCTTGCCTGCCCTCCCGCACGCCCCGTCATGACCATTCCGTTCCCTTCCGTTCCCTTCTTTTTTTTTTTTCTTTCCATCATATCATACACACGACCGCTGCGTACACCAGCTCGCCTCCATGCAATTTACCGTTGATCTTTGTTGTTTTTGGCGCCATACTGCACAGATATACACACCTCTGTTGCCCCCCCCCCCCCCCCCCCCCCCCCCCCCCCCCCCCCTC